>OU015492.1:8343829-8568829 GCA_907164885.2 Dolomedes plantarius | reverse complement strand
CTCATAATTTACATTAATTTCCACATTTGAAAGTGTCTCTTTCTATTTTCTCCCCCCCCCCCCCCCCCCCCCACAGTTTGAGACAGTCTAGAGTCATATCTGCTTGAATATGTTGATGTGTTGGGTTGCAGAGATGCATCATTGGATCTGTAGTAAATTATTATTTAAATTTCATATTCTTATCTTTTTATGTTTGTTAGATATTTTTTTTCTGTCATAATTGTGTTAGTAACTAGGTATGTAAACACTTATGAACATAAGAACACAAGAAACTTATTAACATGAACATAAGAAACTTCTTCACTTTTGTTAATTTAAATGCTATATCATTTGAATATTTTTCTTTTTCCGTCTAGTTTAAAATTAAAAAAGAAATTTAATACTAACTTGTCTGTAATATTCAGCTCTAAAAACTTGACTATATAAGTTAAGTTATAGATTTTTTTCTTTTGTTTATCAAGTGCTGGAGTAATTTAGACTTTTTAGTAGGTTTCTCCCCTAAACTTTTGGTTTTAGCTATGTGTCTATCATCTTAAGTTTACACTTGCTTTAGGAAAGCTACTCAGTTAGGGTAGTGGGACTTTGGTAACAGAGTTTGCAATTTTGAGTTCAGGAATTTGCATCGTTGTAATCAGTTTAAAACAGTCAGTTCCAATGTAGTCAGCCTTTGCATACCAAAACAGTGACCGTTTTATTCTAAAAACCTATAACTGAACCACCTTTAAATTTTTAAAGAAAATTTCGCCTTTGATCAAGCTGAGGAATGTCACAGAAATACAAAATTTGAAACAAATTAATAAAAGTTTTCATGAACTTTCATAAAATCGATAAATACCTCCTGCTACAGTGTTTATTTTTTTTCCTCTATGGATTATTGGAATACAAGGAACTTTTATCTAAAATATTCATTTTGAGGAAAGAGTTATCCATTTGCTAAATATATGAGATGCCTGATTAATATATGAACACATGCTTTGTCTTTGCACATACTAATTGTTAGGTATAAAGTAAATTCTTTTTCTTATGTTTTACTTGGACTCATAAGTGTACTGAAAAACAATATTTTGGAAGTTTATGTTTTAATTTTTTATTTTTACAGCTCTCCAAATCTTGTGCATCATTTAATCCAGCCCTCACCAAACTTAATCCAGCCCTCACCAAACCTACCTGTTCCTTCACCTGTGAATAATGTATCTATTTCACAGGCTGTCAGCATTACTCCAGTTTCTGTACCAAATTACACAGAAGTAGTAAGTGTTTGCTTTTTGCTCTCTCTACCCTCTCTCCCTCAAATGATTTTTTGACTCACCATATTTCATTTATTTTATGTAATAAAATCATTTGATCATTTTAAACAGATTATGAACAATATTACAAGGTGTAATGTGATAATTTTTGTTTTTTGCAATCTTGTATATTGAATTAATGAGAATTTCATCAGTTTTAGACAGGGCTTGAGATGGATATGAACCAAAATAAAAAGTTCTGATCGAATTGGTTCAAGTCAAATATTTTATTTATATATCCAAGTGAAACCATTATTTTTGGATGTATTTGATTTTGCTCCAAATGATTTTTATCATTCAGGATATTGATTTTTATCATTCAGGATATTTATCTGACCCGGAGAAATTAATTAGTTCTGAGTAAAGAATTTTCCTGAGTCGGAACAAAAAATATCTCTCACAAACGATTTTGTTGCTTTTCCTCTTTAGAGAATTTTGAAAGATTATTAAGCTATTCTGATGTGGCTAAACTGTAAAATTTTGGAATTTTCAGCATACTTCTATACAGAATATTGTTCCAAGCATCCTGGATCCCAGGGTTACCTAGTAAACTTTATCATTTCTTGGTATGTGTAGATACATATATTTATACTAAGGTGGATAAAATTGATTTTGATAGATATATAGATCTATATATTTATCATCCTTTCTGCACGATAATTTTTTAATAGATTGAGGAAGAGAGATCAACTTTGGTACAAAAATAGCTCTTGTCTAGTAGAAGGACGAGTTCACTGGCCAGCAAAATGTGGCCATAGGAAAATGGTGAGATACAAAATTTTCAAAAAGTTCTCAAGATTGAGGTTTTTAAAAAATGTTGCAAGTTGGGTATCTGTTTTTGTGTATTTTTTCATTCTGAATCGAATGAGGCTAAAAACTAGTCTACAGATTCAACTGGTTTGCATAATTTGTTCAGAGTTAAAAGGATTCTTTCACAAGTGTTTTTTCAAAACTATTTTTGAGTTGAAATGGAAATAATGTTGTTAAATTCGCTACATAAACCTTTATTCATTTCCAAAATATTGGCTTTTTTCATTATGTATATCCTTAAATCATATTTTCGGATGATGAAACAGATTCCAGTAATTATTTTTATTTATTTATTTCTTTAAAAATTGGAGTAAAAGTTCAAGAAAGTAAAATATTTTTGCTCCAAGCAAGATAAATTCAGAAGTATATAAAAACAAATTTGATCCTTTGGATTCAATCCACAAAGGAACTTTATCTGAGAGAGTAGTATTTTTTTGTTCCGGTTTGGATAGAAAAAATTTGACCCATAGTATTTCTGTTTGTGTCGGAGCAAAAAGGATTCGTTCTTTGGATAAATATCTTCAAGCCCTGGGTTTAGATTAATATATATTAAAAATTTAGCGAGCTCATACTAAATTTAATTTTTTCCCCCAATGTACCATTTTTTATACAATTTGTAAAGGCAGTTTTTTATTTTTTATTTAAGTTTCAAATTTCTAGTAGTCTGTCAAAAATGTAATAAAAGCAATAAATTTTAATTGTATCTGTACAATCTTTTTGGTTCTAACACTACATTTATACATTTTAGGTAGAAATTTAGATGTATGATTGTTTTACTGATTAACTATTTTGCAATATTAATTAGAAAATGTAGAAAATATTAATTTAAAATGTATCTTAAATATTTATAAATTGTTTTTGTTTTATTAAAACGTCATTTTTTCAGAACTAACTTAATGTTAACTTATTGATAGTTTAAAAAACTTTTCTGTAATGATTCAGCAATGTAGCTAGGCTGAAAATGAAGCAGGACATTCCTTGTTGTGATCAATAACCAAACAGTCTGATGTAGTCACTTGTATTGCAGTTTTATATCTTATAAATCATAGTGAATTAAAAAATATTTAAATATATCTTTTAATTATTGTAGATTGTGACCCTCCCTTAGAGTTTAGGCAAGTGACACTTGAACACAGTGTCTTTTTTAAATTCCTAGGGCTCCAAGAAGTTTAAATGAGATCACCAATAAAAATGGAGTCTTAATTTCATTAAGTAGCAAAAGGCTGTCATGCATATAGTAACATTAAAGAAGAGAGCATCAGTTCTTGCCAGTTAAGGAACTTTAAATTTATGTATACATGTTTATAAAGTTTAAAACTGTAAATTTCATTGAGTGATATATATACAAAGCAAAAAGTTTAATCACGTTCTAGAGATCTTATATGTATTTTACTGAGGACAAAAGTGTGTGTTTGCTTCATGATTATATTTGCTGCCATTTTTATTTTATGCAATCCATATTTAATTGATAAATGTTTCTTCCATTTTAGAATATACCTGGAATCTCAAATCCACAATCTGTTGTGAATGCAAACCAGAGTGGATTTAAATTGATTTTACCAAAACAGAATACAAGTCCATCTACAGTGCCAGTAAACACACCGACCATTTCAACAATGAATCTTAGCTCTGAATCTGTTGTTCAAAGTGATAATCAAGAAAATGATGTAAATGATTCATCAGCATCATATTTGAAATTACTGTTAGAACAAAATGACAATCAGAATAATATTGAAAATGCACCTGAAAAAAGAGGAGGTGGCACTCCTGACAGCTCATCTTCTGATAGTTTACCTTCTATTGATTCTTTAATGAACACATCAAGCTTACAGAATGTGACTGTCACTCCAAAAGATAATGAAAAATCAAGCACTCAAAACCAGCATGAAAATATTGCTGATATTGTTAGAAATACTGACTCAAATTCTTCACTCACAAGTTCTACAGAACTCAGCTCAGCCTTCCAAAAAAGTTGTCGAACTACTGATGAGAGATGCTCTGTGTGCAAAGAGTCGAAAAACTTAATAAATTGTGCAATGTGCCCTCGGCTTTACCATGCTGATTGTCATGTTCCATCTTTAACGTCTTTAAAACCTTCGTAAGAGTGAAACTTTCATTTTATATTGCATGTGCATGGTCTCTTCCTCTCTTATCTCTCTTGTAATATTTGTTTTTGTTATGAAATGTAAAGAAATTTTTTTATTTAATTACTTTAAATTGTTATTGTTGACCTTAAGTATATATTTTTTAAATTTTAGCATGTACCGTTATATTCATTGCTCTTTTGGATGAAATATAGAACTGGTGTTCATGAACACTAAAAACACATGTTTTCTGTTTGAAAGCCTTACAAAGCTGCTTTCCCCGTTATTTTAAGAGCTTATTAATAATCTGTATCGTTACCTTATTTCAGAAGTTTTCATAGAAAACTACTGAATGAAATTTGTGTTTTAGGCAAATGAAGAAATGAACCAGATTTGTATTTGCTGGTGTCATTAATTTACTTCTTTTATAGGTTCATAGATAAATAAATATAATTTTTACTTTTCTGTATATTTTTTATTTTGGTTTCACTTAGAAGGCATCAAGTTATTTATTCAGTTGTATTGATTTCTTTTCTTTTCTTTTATCATTTTACTTATTTTTATGACTTGACTTAGAATAGTTATTTACTTAAAATTTAAGAAAAAGATAATTTTGATAGAAAAGTGTTCATTCAGTTTAGTTAAATTAGAAAACTAAGTAGTATGTCAACTACTATACTAGTTCACTTTTTAAAAGATCTGATTCAGAAACAAAGAGGAAGTCCTAAATATCTTGGCTTGATGATGGCCAAATGGCTAGGGTGCTGGCCTTCGGTTCCAGAGTCTGGATTCAAATCTTAGTATTGGCATGGATGTTTGTAGCCATTTGGAATCAGCTTTAAGCAGTAGGTTCTGGTCTAATTAGCCCTCATGTAGCAAAAAATGACTGTAGCACTCTAAACTGAACCAAACTAAACCTAAATATCTCAACATTTAATATTTAATTTCTAATGACATATGAACTTGGGTTTGTGTAGGCTCTTTTTTTACATAAAAATTTTGCTCAGAAATATTTTTCTTTGAATGGAAAATAATAGCTGAATAATTGTTAAGAGTATTATCATTAGCTGTAAAGCATTGACAAGATTGAAAGGAGACTTAAAAATGCCTCATATTTTTAGTTCAAAATACAAGTAGGAAATCTGATAAATATAACTGAATATGTTATGAAATCTTTTCACTTTCTACTTTGACCAAATTAAATAAATTTAGAAAAAATTCACAGAAGATAAATGTAGTGTTCAGTTAAAAAAAAAAATTAAATTTCATTTTAAAAAAGAATCTTACACCTAGTGTGTTTTGATAGTATTCTTATTACATATAAATTATCAATTGAGGTATATATTATGAATACATGTAAATATATTCTATAAATCTATAAAGTCCAGTACTAAATGCTATGTAGTTCATTTATATATGTTGTGCATCAAGATATCTAAATTTTACATACTTCAATTTTCAAAAGTTCATCATGATTTTCCAAAACTGAAAATCTTGATAACTAAACAACTTCAGGACTAAAGTCCAGAAACTTGATTTAAAACATGATGAGAGTTGGGCAGAATACATCTGTTGATATAAACTTTCATATACATTAAAAATGTGATTTTCTGGAAAAATTATTACAAACTATCAGACTCTTACAGTTGCTATTAATTAATACATAAATTAATTTACAAAAAGCAGGGTTTTTTAAATTATTGAAATTTAATGAGGAACTTGATTAAATATTAATCTAATGGGGAGTAACGTGACATATTTAACTAAAGCAAATGGTTTATTTATTAAGATACTTCCTGGAAAAAAATTGATTCTGTATTTAAAGGAAGATTTTTGGGATGAATTTATACCTTTCTGCTATGAATTGCTTTCAATGAAGTATTGCTGTTTTTACATTCTCTATATTAATCTACTTTATTCTTGATTCATCTAAATACTGGTGTGCTTTTTTGCAACCATTTATAGTTGTTACATTTTTAATGTTTCAGGTCTTCATAATTTGTATTTTTATTTCCAGCCGCAATGACTGGGTTTGCTTGATGTGTAGAGATGTTCTAACTTTCCCAGTTCCAGAAGAAGATACAAAGAGAAAACTTATTGACTTGCAAGGAAGAGAGTTACTTGTATGTTTACAACTTTCATTATTTTAAAATTATTATTAATTTTTTCTTTCATACATAAAATATTGCAGTTTCAAATTAACTCAGTTGAAATTAATTTTATGCTCTGTAAAAGAATTTCTATAAAGGATTACATATTAGACTTATAATTATATCAACAAAAAGTTTTCAACAGTGACTTGTTTACTGTTTTAAAATTGACCTTTACTTTAGATTTCAATAGGAAATCTATACACATGAAAGGAGAAAAGGTATTGATTTATAACTTACTAGCTGAAAACCCGCACTTCTCTACGGAGTACATTCAAATTAAATACAACGGTCAATGTATGCAATTAATGCCCCCCCCCCAAAAAAAAAAATATATATATATATATATATATGTATATATATTTATAATAAATACGACGATCAATGTATACAATTGATGTTTAAAAAATTATATATATATAAAAAAAATCATAAGGGATATTTTTATAGACAAAATAATGTAGAAGAAAATATTCAAATTAAATCTAATAGGACATACTAAAGAATATAGTACAGTTTGAGGAACATAATATCTTTTCTGTATTTTAATATTTTTTTGGTAATGTCCAATTGTCTGCCGCATTAGCAAGAAATTTTTTTTTTTGTTTGTTTATTTAGTTGCTATGCATGTGACGATAAATTTACTTAAAGTACCAGAAAAAGAAATCACATGATCAGCATTTAATGAATTGAATTCTAAAATTTAATCTTTAAAAATTCACTAAAAATCAGAAAAGGGAGATAAAGATTCGAAAAAGATCTCATTTTAAAGGTATTTTTATGATCTTTCTCGTAGTATAAATATTTTAACCCTCAAATTATTATTTTAAATGCAAACTTACAAAAAGTTGCTAAAACAGCTTAAAAATTTAATTTTAAAAAATCTAAGAATTTTTCGAAAATCTTTCTTTAGTGCACCCCTTACATTATAAGAAGAATTGCCATGTAAAATTTCAGCCCTTTAGGTCCAGTTGTTTGGTCTGTGCATTGTATGTCAGTCAGTCAGTCAGTTACAGAACTGTTTTATATACAGTGGCTCCCAAAAGTGTTCGTACACTTACGAATTTCAATGAAATAGGGGTCTATCCATTAATTAAAATTAATATTTCAGAATGGGTATTTAATAATAAGGTCTATAACCTATTCTTAAAAAAACTACATGAAATATTTGAAAACATAGTAATACTTTATTTTTAAGAAACCAGTAACCAAAAATTAAAAGAAAAAATTATCTCACAAAAGTCATCGTACACTGAAATATTTTCGGATAAATTCATAATTAAAATTATCGCCTGGCGCTTTATTTTTATTTTTGAATTGTGGTGGCATTTGAAATATCGTTTGGCTTTAATTTTTGCTTGCCTACTTTGTAATATTCTATCTATTATTTTAAAATATCTCGTAATCGTAAAGAAACAACAAATAGCATTCGGAAATTGATTATTTTTCTATGTGATAAAACGCTTTAAAGAAGAAAATCGGATCGAAAACAAGGCAAGAAAAGGTCGTCCGGCAAAGTTAACAAAACGTGACCAGAGATTTATAATTAGAAAATTTGTGAAAAATCCACGTTTTAGTGCTGTAAAAGTTTCTGCAGAATTTAATGAAACATTTTCTACTTCAATTTCACCTGAAACTGTTCAACGAGTTCTCAGAGCAGCTGGATTACATGGGCGTTCTGCCCGTAGATAATATTTTGTGAGTGAGAAAGCTTAGGCTTTCCTTCGCACTATCAATGATAAATAAGCCCCAAATGTATTGGAATAATGTCTTATTTTCTGATGAAAGCAAGTTTAACATTTTTGGTTCCGATGGGCGTATAATTGTATGGAGAAGAAAAAAATGAGGAACTTAATCCCAAGAACTGTTAAGCATGCCGGTGGAGGTGTCCTTGTGTGGGGGTGCATGTCAGCGTCAGGACTAGGTAATTTGGTATTTATTGATGGCATAATGAATCATGCTGTTTTTATAAATATTTTAAGAGACAATTTAAAATTATCAGCTCAAAATTTGGGTATTGGAAACAACTTTGTTTTTTACCAAGATAACGATCCTAAGTACACGACTCTAAACGTTCGCCTCTGGTGTCTCTACAATTGTCCACAAGTTTCGAAAACAACACCTCAATCGCCAGATTTAAACCCAATAGAACAGATTTGGAGAGAACTGGAGGTTCGAGTACGAAAACACGACATTCACATGAAAAGCGAACTAAAAACAATTATGATGGAAGAATGGATGAACATTGATGCAAAAATTGCAAAAGAACTAAAGCAATCTATTCCCAGACGTTTAAAAACTGTTGTGGATGCTAAAGGCTATCCTACTAAATATTAATTTAACAAAATTTTTTTTTTTCTTTTTCTCCCCAATGCGGAGGCACTGTCGTGAGACATTCGCCTATACTACGCCGCAATTTTACTGCCCATTTTATTTTGAGGGCACCATATAGGCAGACAGCAAATTTAACGAAAAATTAGAATATTTACTAATATGTAGAGATTTTTTACAAGTATACGATGACTTTTGTGAAATAATGTTTTTGTTACTTTTGGATTATTGGTTTCTTAAAAATAAAGTTTTACTATGTTTTCAAAATATTTCATGTAGTTTTGTTAAGAATAGATTATAGATCTTATTATTAAATACCCATTCTGAAATATTCATTTTAATCAATTGATAGACCCCCTATTTCATTAAAAATCGTAAGTGTACGAACACTTTTGGGAGCCACTGTATATAGATTACATTGGAAATATATTAACAATGGGCATATTTCTGCAAATAAATGTTGACAATTTTTAATAAATGGTAACATTCAGGTCTTTATAGCTACATTATTTTTTATAGATGTTATAGCTGTACATAACTCTGTTTAAATGCATAGCTTTAAAAGAATTATTAAGCCTGATTACTGTTTATAACAATTCAGTATTCTGCAATTACTATTTGTAATAATTCACAGTGTACTTTTATATTTACATGAACAAATATAAATATTTATGACTTAGATTAAAATCAATTAATATTTTTTGTACAAATAGCTGAAAGTAGTTTTTGGAATTTATTTTAAACTAGTTCTTTTTTTTAGATTTGTGAACGAATTCTTTTAGAAGTCTTTGTTTATCCAAAAAGTTGGTACTTTCATAATAAAGTCAGCAAAAAGGTAATTTCTTTTCTCTTCTGCAATGAATTTTTTTTACCACAGAAAATGTTCTTTCTCCCCACAGGACATGAAATACATGTGTTTGTTTTTCTCTAGGATGAAATATTGTGTTTTTAGTTGTTAGATGATTTTAAGTTGTAAATGATTGTTCTTCAGATTTATGGTATCTGAGTCTAATATATCTGTCATGGATCAAAAACATTCTCAAAGCTTTATTTTCTGTTTGCATCCTTCCAAATTCTAACCATGATTAAACTATTCTTCAGGTGCCAAACTACTATAAAGTAATAAAAAGACCAATGGATCTCTCAACTATCCGTATGAAACTGTCTACAGCACATTTTGAGCATTATGGTGATGTTGAAGCTTTTTGTGACGATATGCGCCTTATATTTCAGAATTGTTTTATATTCAATACTGTAAGTGTTTATTATTTTTTATTTCCTGTCTGACTCTGAAATATATGTGGTTAGATAATATTTATGCATTTTTTCCCCATACTGTAGAAGGAAAATAAGTATAAAACAATGTCTGTTGAATTATTTGAATGCTACTTTGGTTGAAATCAATGCCTTGCTTTAGTTTCCTTCATATTGAAAGGAATCTATAGTGTATCCTTCATATTGAAAGGAATTTATACTATATCAACAGGCTTAATTTTATATAAATAAAGTCAGAATTTCAATCTGTTCTGGAAAATTCTAGAAAAGTTCAGACCATTTTTATTTTGTTTTTCAGAGAAAGTTCAGAAATCTTAACGAAAAATTCTAGACAATGCAAAGCTTTTTCTCTTCCTCTCTTTTTCTGGTCAGATCTGAAGTTTTTGGACTTTCCCATTTTACTTTGTCAGTTTAGGAAATATTTTCATCTGTGCTGAACTAAATTCTCTTTCATCTTCTCTCAGATTTTTCCAGCATATATCTCTTATATTGTGCACTTATGTCTTACAGTCAGGAAATACTGCTTATTAACTTAGTCATATGCCACAACAATTCATAACTAGAAAGGTTATATTTCTGTAAAGGTCTATCGAGGTCATTTGTCATACATAACTCTTTGTTAGTAATATGCTTCTATTGCCTTTATATGACAATAGGGGGGATGAGAAATGTCTTTAACATACAGCTTGGGTTTGAAAGTCTAAGCAATGTATTAATTGACTGATATAAAGTTTTGATTGCAATTTTTGACATTAAACATTAATTAAATACACAACTACAATATGGGGACACTATATGTTTCCAAATTGTAGTCATATTTAATTGAAAATTTTTTAAAAATGCAATTGTTTTTTATTTTTTATAAATCATTATGACTGACAATAAATAAATAGATCTGATACTTTACTGTTGAACATTAAAGCTCAAAACATCCTCTCAAGCTCAAAATTTGCTTATAATCTCATAATGAAAATAAAAAATAAAGAAATTTTAATTTAATATTGTAATCAAATAATGAATGGGAATTATAAACTCATAAAATAAGAAATTAGAGCTATTTAACTTAAACATTTTGGGACTCAAAACAAAATCAAGCATTCTCTTTGGAAAGACTATTTGACTATGTTTTTCTGACTGCAAAAATATGTATCTTACACATATTTTATTCATAGAAATATTGGCATCTTCTAGAAAGTTTTTACCTGTGCTGTAAACAAGAAATGCTAATATCATTAAATTGTCCATTTAGAACAATTCATACATTCAATAGTATGTTTACAAACACAAAATTAAAAATATTCCTGAAGTTTTTTTATATGACGAAAGCGTCAGGGAATTTTTATTGAAAGTAATGAAGGAATATTGTTTTGAAACTTGTGTAGGAACCATATGAATGGAAAAAGTTTGTAATCTTCATTTAGCTTTAAAGGTTTTTTAATTTTAATTTTTATTTTTAAAGGGCTAAGATTCCTTATTGTCCCAGTTGCTCTCCAAGATAATTTCATTCCAATCCTTGTGGCATGGCTCGTTCTCTCAGCTTGGAAAACCTACCTCGACAAGCTATGTCACAAGGGTTGCTGTAATAGTAAGCTAACCGGTTCAGAATAGCAATAGTCTGTGCTCAAATATTTTTTCCTGCCGTATTTGCTGCTTAACCACAATTGAATTATCTTTATCTATTTTATATCTAACATGTGTTTGGTAACTATATGATTTTCTAATCTCATTTTTATAGTTTATATATTTTATTTAAGCTAAATATATTTATACATAAAATATTTATGCATATATAAATAGCTTACTACATTAATATATAATATATTTATATTTAATTAAAACAGATTGCACAAATTTTTTGCATTCGAGTAATTTTTTAATCTGATTTTCTTTAGTTTGTATATTTTATTTTTGCTTAATATATTTATACGTAGCATAGTTATACATATATATAGCATAATATATTAATGTATAATATATTTATATTAAATTGAAATAGATTGAATTAGATTGTTAAATTTGAGTTTATTTTTATTGATATTAAATTGAAATCGACTGAATTAGATTGTTAAATTTGAGTTTATTTTTACTTTATTTGTTGTGATTAAGTTTGTCAATTGAATACTATTTTAAAATTTTATTTTTACTTTATAAAAAAATTCTTAATTTTTTTAATTTTATTTAATTAAACTAAATAGTTATGTTGCCCATTAGCAGTATTGTTTCTAAATTTCAGGCTGCATTAGTTAGACTGTCCATGTCGGATTGCAAAATCGGCGGTAAGCATGCTTTCCAAGAAGAACGACATTTTTTAATAATAAACTTCAATATTATTTTAAAAAATCATCACCAGATATTTACAAATAAGTTTTATTTATTAATAAATTTCTTTATACTCTTATTTTATTGAAAAAGATTAATAAATAAGCTGTGTTGCATGTTATCAGATGAGTAGCGCGAAGGGAGCAGGGTTTAAGAACCAGTCCTACTCACTGTGTGGAGGGCTGGGGTAAACAATAATGGCACCGAGGTTGGCACAGAAAATAGGGCTTGGCAAGCAACTGGGACAGTTGGGAAGCTGTTCCAAATTGCTTCTTAATGATTTAGCTTTTAAAAAATGCATTTTCTATGGAATATAAAACTTTGCCAAAAAAAAAATCCACTTTATCTGAATTATGGAATTTTAGTTTATTCCTTGGGTGTGATAATTTATATTTCTTCTTTCAGGAAGGCTCAGATGTTTATAATGCTGGGAAGGAAGTTGAAGTGTTTTTTGAAAAGCTCTTAAGCCAGTATTTTCCAGAGTTAACTTACGATGAAACTCACGAATCTGAAGATGTCTAAACTCATACCTTCTATGCAATACTTGTTTTAAAATGCTTGTTGAAACATTTGACATATACCTTATTATACAGAACATGTCTGTCACATCACATATCGCTTTGGAATTTTCTTACTAAAAATTTTTTTTTTCAATATATAAAAGAGCTGTGTATTTATTTTGCAATAATTTTTGTAATTGTGCTAAAACATACTGTTCTTTAATAAGTAGTTATTTCACTCATCTATGCATTTAAGTTTACTAACTCATTAGTAAACAACAAATAAAACATACCAGGAGTACAAGTATCTTTTTTTTTTTTTTTCATTTCCTTACTTTCATAAGTGAAATTTTTTCTTTAGTTTCTCGTTTCATTAAATTTTATCCAGTCATGTGTAAACACAAATTATCTTAATTTGTGCAGTTTGAAACTTAATTTAACATTCACTGTTTTATTTACTCAGTTCCATAAACATAAAATTTCAATGATTCAGTTTTCTAGTCAATCTTTTTATTATGTCAGTCAGCTATCTAAAATTTGGAGGGGTAGGATGTTATTTGATTGATTTTTTTTTTTTTTTTTTTTTTTTTTTTTTTTTTTTTTTTTTTTTTTTTTTTTTTTTTTTTTTTAAATATACCAGAGCAGAAGCTAATTTATATTTTTGTTCTCTTGCAGGGTTTTATCTATCTATATATATACACAAAGCTAGTATTATCTGCAATCTCTTTATTGCATTTAACCCTTAGACCCTTGGGTTTTTGCCTTTCGGTTCTTCCCCCAGCATTGGAATTTTTCTGGAAGGAATGTTCAAAAATGTGAATTCAATAAAGTTAAGTTATTTAAATGAAAATAGGTGAAACAATTTTTAAGAATACATATATATTTACATAATGTACAAATTATTTTGTTCAGAAATTTCATACTGTATGGTATATTTTAAAGTAAGGTGATATGCATAAACCCACTTTACCATAATCTTGTTTCTTTACATACTTTTTCTCCACTCACTGATTTTCTGTACATTTTCACCTTGGTCCATTTTGATTTACAGTTGTGGGTATGTACTCTGCAAAATGTCTTTCTTTGAGTCTAATAGAATCACCTTGTTTTTAAGGGCATCCACCTGAATTTGAAAACCCAAAACTGCCTCCATTGTATACTGTATGTATTCGTAAAACAATTACCAAAAAATCTATTTCTTATCAGAAGAAATTGTATTTGAATGCCATTTAGTGCTGCCATCTATTGATGAAAGAAACAATCACTTAAGAACGTGGGAAACATGTTAGTAACGTTCAAAACATTGAAAAAGCCAGATAGACGCACACAGCGTATCCGTAATGTTGGGGGATCAACTGAAATGGATGCACTGAGCGTGTTCGTAACGGCCTAAGGGTTTAGTGACATATAAAAGTTTGTGGGAAAGAACATTCTAAAAGTTTTACAAATATGTTTACTCTTCTAAGTTATTTTAGTTAAAGTCATTTTATTATTATAAAATAAAATTTGCAAAACCCTTGTTTTTAGAAAACTTAGATTTTTAAAAATTATTCTCAATGTATCGAAACAAATTGTGTTATGTAAAATTGTATATATAAATACTATGCCTGGTTTTAACAGCTGACTCATGCGTTTGCATGAAATAAGTTTACTCTTCTGTTTATTATGACCTGTTTTGTCCTCATTTTTCTAGTGCTTATTGATGTGCTTTGTGATACATAGTTTTCTTAATTTTCCATTTATAACAATTTTTTTTTTCAGTTCTAATGAACTCTTGTTTATCTTAGTAACTGCTAAGTCTGAAATTGATAGTATTATGCACTAAATATGTTATAAAGAGCTTATATTTCATATGTATATTGAATAGTGAGTCAGTTTTATTCTGCTGTGTATTTATTACTAAAATGCATCATACTGCTATACATCAAACTCTTTCCTGAAAGAAATACTATTCCGGAATCAATCTAAGATTTTTTGGGTAGAATATATTCAAACACTGTAGTATTCTTTCTGAGTTCTTTGAAGTTTGCTAATTTGGCAAACATCAAAGTTTGTTATGAGGTTTAAAATGCTTCATATATATATATATATATATATATCAGACCTGTACAACATAGCTCGCAAAGCCTTTTTTGAAGACTCATAATATTAAAAATCTAAAAATTATGAAATAAAGTTTTTAGATTTATAATAATATGAAGAATGTCTAAGAAATTAATATTGCTATTTATTAAAATTTTGAATTACGAGTAATTTATTTTTTGTAAGATAAAATATTTTTCGCTTTCCCATCTATCCTATTTTCTTGTGGCCTGCAGCAGCTTTCTATAATGTAATATGGCCCTTATCCCATTTTGAGTTGTGCAGGTCTGATATATGAGAATTCTTGTGACAATTAAAAATTTTTTTCAATAAAAATTTATTTTCTGTAAGAGGAAGATAACATCTTTACAGCTGCTATGAATGATATCTTGTGTTGAAAAAAGAACTAATTGCTTTTCGTTATTTTATGTTGCTATTGTTTCATTCATAATAATAATTAAACAAGATGTACATCTTGTAAAATGTCCAAAAATGTTTGCTAGTGGATAAAATTATTATGAGACACAATGTACATCTTCCTTTGACCGTTAAGACATGGGCTGCATCACTTTAGCAATGCTAAACAGGCTGCTGTTAACCACATAATAAAATCGTTGAAGAAATGAGTGAAAATTTTTATCTATGCAAATGCTTTACTAAGTCACTCCAGCCTTTAAAAAAAAAGAAAAAGTAATAGCAATTATAATAAGTGCATTCATGCTGATTCCTGTAGTACAAAACGAAAAGTCTGCAAAGTTATTTATGAGCTAATTGTGTTTTTAAAAAAAATATGCAATTTGTAGAATAATTATCTGTATATATTTTATAGCTGTTCTTTAAAGCTACAAGCTGATATTAGCCTCTGGTTAGAATATATATAGTTTGAAGTGGTTAAAGTTTGTACTCTATTAAAACTAAAGCAAATGTGAAACGAACTATTTTTTTTCAACTTTTTTCTTTTTTATATAAATGTTGAAGAAAATGTGTAATATTGTTTTATTTCTTTTGTTCTCTGTGCCAGTTTTATGGTCTTAAAATTTTCGCGTGGAGAACTTTTTTAATGAGAGATTTTTTATGGTAATTTATTAAATTAATTTGCTAATGAAATTCTCAGTGACTGGATGTTTGGAAATGAAAACAATTGACCTAATTCCCTTTCTTTTTTCCTATGTAATAAGTAAATTGCACTTCTTTCCATGATTTCAAGTTTGCCTGGTAAGAAAAGGAACCTTTCATATTTTACCTCTAAATATGCTTTACTTTTCTTAAATTCAATTACTAATCTAATGTCACTAGAATAAGGCAAAGGAAAAAATATGCCACATTATGTATTGATGCACAGCTGCTTACCATTGTACAGAAAAAGTACTAAAAAACTGTTGATTTTAAGCTTCTCATTAAGTCTTAAACTTTGTTAGCAAGTTCCTTCAATAACTCATAGAATCCAGTTATTTAAACAAATAATTAATATACCTCCAGATTTTCGTTCACAGAAGAAATCAAAACTGTCCAATCTGGTTTATCTCTTTTATATGCTCAATATATAGTCTTATATCTGACTATGAGTTCCTATGTTAATATACCAGATTTTTGCCAGAGAGCATGATTAAAGTATTATACTACTTTTAAATTATTAAATTTGTTTACCTCCACTACAGTCTATCTTTTGGATTTCTGTTCAACCTATTTATAAAACCACTAAATTAATGCCTTAAATAGTTTCATATGCTTAAAATATGTGAGATGTCTCTTTTGTCATTGAACAGTAAATAGTTTAACCCTAAATTATCTTTTGTATCTGTTGTGTGTATGTATCAATTGTGAGAAAAACTGTGAAAAACATGTTCTTCAAATTTTCCAAATTTCTCTATGTAAATATGCTGAAGTTATATATACTGTCAAATATGATTGGCTTTCACTGTCATAGCAATATTGTTAATTGACAGGGAAAAGTTTAAGTATCTATCATTTTTTTAACAGTTGAGAAAAGCTATCAAATGTCTTTAGGGTGCCTGAGTAAATATAACCTATTTCTTATGAATTTAATAACTTTTTTCAAGATTATTTTGAGTTGTCGAAAAATTAAGATATCATTGGTCTCATTGGTAGAGTCCATAAAAAATCTGAAAATGTACATCTCCAGCATAAACATCGGTCTTGATTTTAGGTTTCATTGTTGTTAAGAATTCTTTGTGATGTAACTTATGAACATACTGAAGATACTGCTATTGCGTACTTAGAATGACTGCACTATCTTTAAATCTAATCTTTTAATCTTTAAATTGGTTTGACACAGAAAAATTGTCCCATATTTGAGGGGGAGTTGAAAAATTTTCAGTGTGGTTTGCATTCATAATGAAAAATTTGCACTACAAGTAAAATTATATATGTATATATACATACACACACACATGGAAGTGCTGCAATTCTGGTATTTCATTGGCAATGTCTTACTGGACAATTCATAGTAGGGACAAAACCCTTATTCAAAGTGTCTGTTCTAGGAGCTACTGATGTTGGTTATAGTAATATATAGGTTTGTGTTTGTATTGCATGTCAGCAAATAAGGCCAAAACTGAATTCAATTTTAGGTGTCATAAATGTATTAATGAGGCATCCCATTTGCCTGTATTTTCTGAGTGGGCTCACATGGCTTTTAGATTATTTATATCCTTTCCTCCTATACTCCTATAAATAGATGTGCTTCATTCATATCTATTTTTCCTGAGATAAAAGGAGTTATGTCTTTGCTAAGGAGAAATAATCTTTGTCAAACTCCCTCCTCTTTTATAAGGTACAGAAATATTTATCTTAAGATTGAAATAAAAAGCAATAGTGAACTGCCATGGCAGTTTTTATTTTTCCACTAGCTGTTTTTTTACAGATAAAACCAATAGTACAATTATGATGGTATCTGTTTGGTAAATCTGCTTGCTATAGATGTGGACAATGAATATGTAATGCCATATAAGTACAAATTTTTTTTAATTTTTTGGGTATATGCTGATTCCTATTCAAGATTTTTTAGCTCTGTATTAAGGAAAAATTACTGATTATGTGGAATTTTTTAAAAATTACACTTAACAACTAGAGGGCATCTATAGTATTTACAGATGGTAGAAAATCAGCATTTTATGGGGAAAACTTCTAGATTTCTCTATACCTGTACTTAAAATTTTTTACTTAGGAACATAAGTTATTTTATGGAGTGGAGTTTTTTTAGTTCATACTCTCCATTCTGACTCTTAATGACAGTATTTTTATTTTAGAAAAACTGTGTTATCTGTCATTTATGTCTTTAAAAGTTTTGTGTTATTTTTTTGCTTTAATATTAATTTCCCCTGACTGAGTTAACTAAAGACTGCTAATAGGTAATTACGTGCATCGAAGTTTTTTCATTTTGTTCTGCAGTTTGTGATATTCATTTTAGTTTTTTCTATTTTCATTTATTACAGTTTTGTACATTTCATGCTTCATGCTGTGTAGTTCCTTTAGTGTTTCCATGTTTTAATATTCATTACAATTGGACATCTTTAGTAGTTACACCGGTGGGAATCTCAGTTATGTAAATAGTGTGTATATTGTTAATATTTGTTTATACCTTTTCTTCTTTATTTTTTCCCCTTTGCATTTTAAGTAAACTAAACCATTTATACTTTAGAAAGTGCCTTAATTATAGCTCATGTTTCATCTCCTGTGGAAACAACTTAGCATTTTTGTAAGCACTTGCTGAATAAAATTTTGTTTAAATGTATTTGCATCAAAGGAGATTCCTTTATGTTGTTTTCTGTTTTCCTGTTTTTGATATACTAGTGTGGTTCTGAAAGTAACAGTAGATTGACTGTAGTTTCCAAAACGAAAAATACCAGGTCTTTCAAACTCCTGCACAGGGAAAATTCATTCTTACTGAAGGTGTTGACACTGCCGAATAAATGGCATGGCGTTCTTAATCTGAAGGGCAACCCATACAAAATGGGGTGGCCTTAGCAGTTTGAACCGTAGTAGCGCTGCGAGCAGTAATCAGAATTTTGTGGTCGGAGGGTGTGAAACACTGGGAAATCCACAGTAGAATGCTGTAGAATAGAGGTGTACTGGCGAGAGAAAGGTGTACGAATGGGTAGATACGCTTAAAAATGGACGAACATCCATCCGCGCTCTGAAAAAGCGGTTCAGTCCTGTCTGAAAGCACAACTGACAACATTTTTTCCGGTGGCATAAAGATGTGAATGAAAAAGTGTGAGATGTGTATTGAAAAAGTGTATTGAGATTACGTAGAAAAATGAGATATTAGTTGTATCTCTAATTGAATTTTGTACTTAAAATATTCGATTTGCTGTTACGTTTGGACACACCCTCGTGGTTGTTCTGCCACAAATGCATATTTTTTTTTATGAGAACAGTTAGCTGTCAGTTTAATTTTTATCCTCCAGCTTTTTACGCAAAGGAAACTAATCATATAACTTTATTGGTATCTATTGGGTACTTCTGCATGTTATAGATATGTACACCATACTATGTAACTGTATGAGTACAAGATTTTTGATTTTTTTTTCTGTACACCTGTATGTAGATACACTTTGAATAGGCACTATATGGTCAAAAGTATTTGGACATGACCAGATATTACTTTAAATGCAGATAACATATACCCTGGGATGTTGCGATGTGAGTAGAGCTGTTAATACGAGGGTAACACTGAACTTTTTGAGAGAGGCGCAGACGGTATGAGCTAAAAAAAAATATTGGTCGGATATTTAAATTGAACACTTTTATGTTCGCAGATGATAATTTGTGGCAAAAATTATATTTTAGCTATTATAGAATAGTGAAAAATCACTAAATAGTAAAAAAATAATGTGTTTTTATTTTGTTAATATGAGGGTAACACTGAAATTTTTTAGATAGGGGCAGACGGTATAGGAAAAAGAAAATGTTCGGTTACAGACGAACCCGGTATATAACGAACGAAAATTTTGGTCCCGCCGTTTTCCTATTGTACGTAATTTAATTAGTATTGTGTCAGTTTAATGTAACCAATTTTAGTCGATTTAATTTATTGATCATTTTTAATAGATTTTATCATTTTTTTAATACATCATTATTGAATACACATTGCAACTAATGAGTTATACATTTTGTGAGGCATTTTTCTTAATGGTTCGGATAAAGCAAACAAAACCTTTGGTCCCTTTAAGTTCGTTATAATGAGGTTCAACTGTATTTAAATTTGAACTCTTATGTCCTCAGAGGATAATTTGTGGCAACAATTGCAACTAAGCTATCGTAGAATAAATTTTGAAAGAGAAAATGGAGTTGATTCGAGAGCATTATCAAGCTAAGATTTTCTATGATTTTAAAGTGGGGCTAAATCAATAAGAGTGCCTTCAACGTCTACAATTAGCATATCTGATGTAACTGAAGTAGTTACAAGAGTTCTTTATGAAATAATGGATACAGATCAGAAGAATACTTTATTGACAACCTATCTACTTGCTAGCTATATTGCAACTGCTAGAACACCGCCAATCGGCGAACATGACGCCCTCTATCGTATATTCGAAAATGCACTTGCTGTGCTGCCAACAATTATACAAAATTACACAGCATTTTACACAAACTTAAAAAAGAAAACCGTTCAGTACTAATGTGACAATTAAAGGTTTAGACGACTTGGTGGTTTTATCTTCCTTGAAGATTTCCTTCGGTCTGGTGTTGTGGAACGTGACTGTAAGGAGTCAGTCTCGACTGCAGCACACTTTCCAGAAACTGGTATCTTTTGTGGAAAAAAAACTGGATGATTATCCTCAGATCCTGCAGGTATATCCAGAGCTGGTGTCAACTTGGTTCACCTGAAGGATTCACTCTATGGATATCCACATCAAAACTGGATGGTACTAGATCTTGTGAAGTCGAATTGAACGAACCTTCACGACGACGCACTCGGTCCTTGTGGCGTGTCCAAATGCCTAGTGTTGTAAATGCAATCTTGAACATTATGTTTCCTACTCTGTCACACACCACACCAGCGACCCACTTTGGACTTTTTTTAAATACGACCAAAACCTTTTGGGCTCAGAAGCAAGATTTTTTTCCGTAATCCTTAAGTATGCAGAGTAGTCCCTTTTGATGTTATTCTTCAGAAGTGTTCTCAAGGATTTAAAATTCTCGAAGATGTTCGAATCTTCACTTTTTAAAATAAATTTATGCAAGTTTACGGATTTTACTTTTATATTTTATTAATCTCTTAGTCAGTCCCAGATCTTGAATCTTTTCGAGGCGAGGCAAATACCTAAAACTGCCGCCCCGCCCCGCCAATCCTTTAACCTTATGTTTCTCTATTAAGCCTTATTTTTTTAAAAATATATATGGACATGTATGACATTTATTTTAATTAGGATAGGACAGGATAGAGTTTAAAGCAAAACTTGAGATTACAATTTTACTCTTCGAGCCTTTTGTTCTGCAAACAAATTAAGTTTAAGTTTCCTAAAACTTCGCTCACAGCTTGCGGATGTAGTCGGAAGCGTAGAGTAAATCCACAGCGCAATACTAATATTGGAAAAGGCATCCTGCAAATCATGCGTATAGATTTGTTTCAAGAGATAGAAAGCGCTAGCCTTTTTTATATCACCAAATAAAAGTGGAACTTGTTCTTTAAAAACGGAGAGTTCCTGACAGAATTCAACTGTGTTGAAGTCTCGCTCGTATTTTCGTTCGAGATCTGCTTCATGCTTCTGCAGTTCTTCAGTCGACATATTCAAGATTTCAATTCCATTGAGAAAAGCAAAATTTAGATTTAGGGTAGTAGCACTATCAACTCTCTTTTTCATTTCTGTATGATACGATCAAATACCATCATTTTTGCCTTAGAAAAAAGCTGAACAGGTTGAAGTGTTCGTGATTCGTCATCACACAATTTATCAAATTGTTTTTTGCGCTTCGGAATTCGTTTATTTGACAGAATAGGCTCAACGCTAACTTTTTCGGCCACTCCTTTAGCCTCTTCTATCCAATATTCCATTGAATTTTCTCTCATTTTTTGCAAAGTTTTGGTCAGGCCGTCCATTAAAGCGATGGAACGCACGAGGATTATATCTTCCTTTTGAATTTCAATATTTACTCGATTAATTTCTCGGAGAATATTAGCTCAAATCGTCAAATTGAGAGAATAAATTCAAAATTCTTTACAGTATGTAACAGATGACCTGCCTCGTATTTTGCTTCCGGAGTATGAGAAATTTCTTTAACTTCTTCCAAGGATTTCTCTACTTCCGGCAAATTATTTAAAAAGGCTTTCACAGCAACATGTTTTGCCGACCATCTTGTCTGACTGCTTCCTTTTTAATTGGTTTTGACACATTTTTTCATAATATCCCATCTAGTAGTGGATCCGACAAAAAAGCAATATACTTTTTGAATGACTCCAAATAGGTTTATTGCTTCTGGGCACGATGAGGCAGAGTGGACACCGACAAGACTCAAGGAGTGAGCTAAACATGGCACGAACCCCGCTCATTTCTTTCTACAATCCTGGCTTGCACTCCTTCATAGGTACCGGCCATATTAGACCCGTTATCGTAAGATTGGCCACGACATTGCCCAATATCTAAACCATCAACTGTCAATTTTTCCACAATCCGTTGAAAAATATATTCTCCTGTCTTTCCAGTAATTTCCATCAAATCAATAAAACTTTCTTTTATTTCGCACACATCACCAGATTTTTTTACATATCGAATTACCTGGTTCATTTGTTCTGTATGCGACACATATGGAGTGCAGCCGAACATTATTATGTAGTATTTGGCTTTTTTGATGCCGTTTAAAATGCTATTCCGAACTGTTTTCGCCATTATGTCGATAATTTCATTTTGTATTGTCTTTGATAAATATGATACCTGTCCCTTTTTTAGGTGTTTTAATTGGAACTTAAGAGTTAATTTATATTTGGCGAGCAGGGAAATTAAATTCAAGAAGTTTCCTTGGATAGGCTGAGGACAATCTATGATGAGGTCTCTAGGGGTTTCGTGGGACCCACGAAAAGAAAGACAGTTTGTTGATAGATACAGTACAGCATCTATAACAATATGCAGGATCTGTCTCCATTTTTCTTTCTTTGTGTGAATTACTCGCTCAATGTCTTTATCAATACCCTGGCATGATTTAATTTGCTGTACTCGAGTTTTCCACTTAATTATACACTCTCTGTGCGCTTTAGATGCTTCGTGCTCGGTTAATCATTCTGAAGTTTTTTTCCAATTAATGAATCCTGTAGTACACAACGCAGATGTAGCGGCAGGGGAAGGTTTCTGAAAAATCTTGCAAGGCGTACAAAAAATTGCATTTTTAGTCTTAGAATATATAAGCCAAGACCTTTTAACCTTTTCGTTATTTGCCAACATTCTATACCACATAAAAGATGTCAAATGTCTGCCATCGCGTTCGGTTGACCTAAACTCTATGTTTTCTGGATGATTTTCTGCTGATAACACAGTTTGACTGCTAAAAGAAAGATCGTTGCTGATCGGTCATTTTTTCCATGTCTGGCCAACTGCCTGACTCCGTCAAATCAACTCCGATTTTTTGCTGCTCATCCGACACCGAATGAGCCGATTCAGATTCTTTGTATCCTGGCTCTATTTCCTCGAGCTGCTCGTTTGTGATCGATGAAGAATATTGCACTCTCGAGTCAGCACTCGTAGACTGTTTGGAGATGGTAGATGAAAAATCTTGGTCCGCTTGGTCGTGCAAACTGCAAGAAATATCCTCTATTTGAACAGCATCTTCAGAAGTTGCGGCAGAGACTGACCGTGAACCTCCTCCGCGAAGCCACTTTTTCATCTTATCCGCAATATGCTTTCCCCGTTCGGCCCTATCTTTGGCCTTTTTTCCTATATCCCGCTCCTGATAGTTTTTTTTCTTGGCGCGCTCATAATTTCAACTTATGAAATATAAAGTTAATAAAAAATGTACCCTTAAGAATAAGAAAAGCATTTTAGGGCAAAAAACGCAATATGCAACCGGCTTTTGATAAAGATTATTAAAAAACTGAAGTGCAGTGAAAGTAAGCGCCACACGCCATACGTCCCCACGGCAATTGCTGTATGTAATAAAAGTCATTCTTATTTTCTGAATATACTTGAATAAAAAGGGTAAGCATAAATAAATTTTACTCTGCCATTACCTCTAATAAACAAAACCCAAACATATTTTTTTTTGTAATACTCATCTCATAACATGAAATCATGAGTAAATAACTACCCACTGAAAATTAAAAACACTCACAGAATTTTTACCGAGTAATATACCCACTCCGTTCATTACTCGCCAGAACTCAAAGCTACGTTTTTTTTCACCAAAATCCCGTTTTGTAAAAATATGCTGTAATTGCATTCTTCTGTCTATCTTTTTCATGTACATATTTGTATTAAGACTAATAAGACATGCGAAGTCTATATACGACACTGAAATTGCGTGGGGTTTTCCATTCTTTATAATATAGATACGGAAACGGGAAATGCTCAAGATACGATAAAATACAGTGTGTAACAAAATTATAAGACCACCCAAAATATCACTCATTTTAGTATTACACTGCATAAAATGAATAATTTTAAAATTTGAAGCAAATGAAAAATGTTATATTTTCTCAAATAAATCGCTTAAAGGGAAAAAAAATTGAGTTAATTTCACACAGCAAATTATTTTTTGAAATCTCGGTGTAACATAAATATAAGACCACTTATTTTTTTATTTAAAATCGCTTGCGTTTTTAAAACTATTTTATTTTTTCTTTCAAAATCGTAGATAAACTGTAACTTTATATCACAAAAAAGGCCAAACGATAATATTGTAAAAGAAAATATAATTTAATTTGTTTGTTTTTATGAGGAAATTCACAATGCTGCGTGGAAGAGAATTATCTGAACTAGAAGTTCGAAAAATTTGGTTTTATAAGGACTCTGGAAAATCGGAACTTGAGATAAGTAAGATACTTAAACGTTCTAAAACTGCTATTCATAACGTTTTAAGTAAAAGAGATTTTTATGGAAAATATAAAAGATCTGGCAGAAAGAGAAAAATTATCAGCTAGCGATAATAGACAAATTTTCAAGCTTGCAACGAAACAGAACTTGTCTACTCGTAAAATAACACAGCAGACAAGTAAAACTATTTCACATATGACAGTCTGGCGCACTTTAAGATCAGATTCAAATGTTGCTCTTCGAAAATTAAAAAGAAAACCAAGACTTAAAGCATCATAAAGAAGGAAGTCTGAAGTGGGCAAAGGAAGTCATGACCTGGGATGTTGCTTGGAAAAATATTATTTTTTCCGGCGAAAAAAAATTTAATTTGGATGGCCCGGACGGTAATATTTTCTACTGGCATGATTTACGAACGGAACATCGGGTTTTTTTCAGTAGACAGATGGGTGATGGCTCTCTGATGGTGTGGGGAGCTTTTGCATATGATGGGAAATGTGATCTGCAGCGAGTTCTTGGAAAAATGGACTCCATTTGTTATCAACAACTGCTTTACCAACACCTTATACCTTTTGGACCATTTTTAGGAGGATCAAACTGGAAATTTCAGCAAGACAATGCGCCATGCCATATGTGTAAATCAACTAAAAACTGGTTTCAAAAAGAAAAAATCGAGGTCTTAAACTGGCCAAGCCTTAGTCCAGACCTGAATCTCACCGAAAACTTGTGGAGCCATTTGGCTCGTCAAGTGTATGCAAATAACCGTCAGTATGATTTTGTCTATGAATTGGAACTAGCTATCATGGATGAATGGGACAAAATTCCCAAATATTCGCTCGAAAACCTAATTAATTCAATGAAAAATCGAGTATTTGAAGTTATTCAGCAAAATGGTGGATCAACATCATATTAGTTTTATTAAAAAAAATTGTTTTAACTAGTGGTCTTATAATTTTGTTACAGATATTTGATTAGAAAAATTTGAAATTGTTGATAAAATAATTAGTATATTTAAATATCTCTTAAAAATAACATACATATATTTTATATTTCATTTATTAACATCAACCTAATTTAATTTTTAAAAAATTATGCTATTTATAGTAAAAATCACAAAATCCACAGTGGTCTTATAATTTTGTTACACACTGTACTATATATCTACCTAGGGGCGAGCGATGAGCTGTGAGTGATGTGATGCTGTGGCACTAGTACTACGTTAGGTTGTTCGAGAAAAACTAAGCAGTAAGCACTAAATAATTGTTTGTAAAAGACCCAGTCTTGCAGACCGACGGCGGAGTTTCCAACCCCGAAGTCTGTGCGTGGGAGTCAAGTCCCCAGCTGTTTCTTAGAACACTATGCGCGTGCGTCAAGAAGCGGATGCGAAAAGAATTTGGGGGGGGAGAGAAGATTTTGCAGGGGGGAGAGTTCGTTGGCTCTCGGTGAGGGGACGCTTGAGCTACAAGCTAGATTTGTGATGATGTTTTCTGTTCTTGTATATAGCTGTGTGTGTTCTGTACCGTAAATAAAATAAAGAAAAAAGGCTACCTGATGTCTCTCCTAATGTGAAAGTTTGATTTATTGACCACGTTACGGTACACAACCCTCAAATGCGTCTGTGCGGCGTTCGCTGACTGCGCGCTTTTTCCTTTACCGCCCGCAACTCGCTCACATCGTTTTCTGACCTATGCTAATGCAAATCACGTAGGGATTTCCTCAGTGCACCGCAGAGAAAGATAATAAGTGCTGGGCGTCTCATTCATCGCAAAGTCGCCGTAACTCTGGGTGGTGTACTCGTCTGCTACGCTTGTATTTGCCGCCCCCTGAAGTTGGCGCCCGGGACACGGGCCCCGGCTTGCCCCCCTCCCCTTAGATCCGGGGCTGCTCTTAGTTTCACTAGAATACCAAAAAGGAAATTTATTATTAAATTATTTAATAGGAATAGTCTGATTGAAAACTCCGTTTAAATAAGTATAAAACTAGAAACAGCTGAGTTAATATCACTAAAAGAATTTTAAAAATTCCAATCAATTTTCAGATATTAAATACCACATATTTAAAAAAATCAGCTGATTTAAATTCGTATTTACTAGTACTAAGACTACCCCTACCAACACGGTTAGGTACAAAATGTACATCAATAGATAGAGCAGGATGATAATTATCCTCAGAAACCAAAGGTTTATCACTATACATAATTGAAATATTACAGAACTGAATATTAGATAAAATAAAATCTAAATATTTGTTATTACAATTGGGTACAACATTTAACTGGCTCAGATTATAGAGTTGCATAAAGTTAGATAATTCTCTAACAGTAGTGTGGTGTATTCTCACTACACCGAGATTCTTTCTCTGGCATAGGGACAATGAGGTAGATAAAACTAGTCGTCTAAACGACACAAACATTTATTGACAATTTAACAAAAGATTACAACCAAAACTCTGAGCACGAGGTGGGCAAGCCTATTGCATCTTACCAGACCCCGACTCCTACTACTGATTTCTCCCGACGATCCCTTCACCCCCTAGGGTTCAACGCCCCCGCAGCCAATCCCTCTGATTGGTGAAAGGGGGGGGGGGTCACGGGGTACGGCACTTCTACAAACATTACACTACACCCCCCATACAAGATAAGTGTTGGGGGTTCAAAAATAACAAACACTAATCTGACAATTAGTAATGTTTGACCTAATTTCTAACATTCAAATTAATAAAATACCACTTAAACACTTATATAACACCTTAAAAGAAAATTAATTATAAGTATGAAAAATACTGATTCAGCACTTACTCAGAAATTTTTCTAGTAAACAAAAATAACATACTACTACGGGAATTCGACAGACGTATAGAAGACATCACACACAATTTCTTTACAGGGATCCTGTAAAACGCTAAGAAATTAGAAGGTTAGTATTATAAAAGAATTTTTTAATGACACGTAGAAATGTTTTGGGAACACAATAGTTAGTTATAGTGCACTTCACTAAAGTTTGTGAGTCACTTAGTTCCAGAGTCCTTTAACTATTGATATCAAAATAAACGGGATAAGGCATCCGCGTTAGGCATCTTTGCCCCTAGACAATGTTTCATAGTTATATTATACTTTTGTAGTGCAAAAACCCAGCGCTGCAGCCTGGAGGATTGTGGAGCACACCTTGTTAAAAAAGGTAAGGGATTATGATCTGTATAAAATTCGATCTCTGCTCCAAATATCCACGTTTCAAAATTCTTGAGACTCCAAACGATCGCAAATGCTTCCCGTTCGATCGTTGACCAATTTTGTTGGGCTTGGGTTAATTTTTGGCTTGCATAAGAAATGGGATAAATTCTTTCTTCAAACCTCTGCGCTAAACAAGCCGCTATCCCAACCTGCGAGGCATCTGAGTAGATGATGAACGGTCTTCCAAGAATAGGCGTGAAGAGCGAAGGAGCATTCATCAATGCAGTCTTCAGTTTATGAAAAGAAGACTCGTGTGCATCTGACCAAGGTATAATGTCAGGAACCTTCTTCTTCGTTAATTCCGCAAGTGGGAAGGCTAACTCTGCATAGTTAGGAATGTACTCACAGCAGTAATTACATAGTCCCAGCACACTACGGAGTTCTTTCTTTGTCTTGGGTCTAGGCAATTGTTCTATGGCTTTAACTTTATCCGGATCTGTTCTGTGTTTGCCTGATCCAATTATATGACCTAAGTATTTGATTTCGGGTCTAGCGAAAGCACATTTTTTTTACATTCACCGTAAAATTTAACTCTCTAAGTTTAGCAAGCACAGAATCTAAATGTAGCAAGTGAGTTTTCCAGTCCTTAGAGAAAATCGCAATGTCATCGATATATGCTCTAGCAAAGTCTCGGTATGAGGAAAGAGCTATATTCATAACTCTCTGAAAAGTCGCAGATGTGTTCTTCAATCCGAAACTCATGACTTTAAATCTGTATTGCTGTCTATGGGTCTTGAATGCTGTCAATTTTTTACTTTTTGGGTCCATCGGGATGGCCCAATATCCCTTTAATAAATCTAACGTCGTTATCACGTTGGCTTTACCAATAGAATTAATTAAATCGGCTGTCTCTTCCATGGGAAAATCATCTGTTATCGTTGCTATATTCAAGGCTCTAAAATCGACACATAACCGCATTCCTCCATCCTTTTTGTTAACACACACAACTGGGTATGCTATCTCATCATCGCTTTCTTCAATCAAATCTAAGACTAAGAGCTCTTTAACTTGCTCATCTACCTTCGGCTTTAGTGATTCGGGAATTCTATATACAAAAGGTTTCTTCTTTTCTTCGTTCGGTTTCAAGCGAATTTTATGTGCTCCCACTTTCGCAATTTTTACATTTCCCGTAAACAACATATGATGTTTACTCAGTAAAGTCAACAATTCTCCAACCTGGGTTTTATTTAAATGTGCGCATTCAAACTGTTTTAAAATATCTTCAATATTTACATTAGACGAATTAGGTGTTGGATGGATTTCTCCAAATTCTTCCTCATTTTCAAATACTACACCTACATCTTGAACTCTGGGATGGTACTGCCTTATTTTGTTCACATGCACATGCCTTACTTTCCCATCTGCAAGTTTTACTTTATAGGAATGTATATTACACCTTTCAATAATCTCGCCTGGTCCTGTCCACCTAGCGTATAATTTGTTTGCAGAGTCAGGAATTAAAAGATACACCTGCTCCCCAATACTAAATTCTTTCATCCGTGTACGTCGATTAAAATAATTTGCGTAAGCTTTCTGTTTGTCAGCTGCAGAAAAGGAAGCATGCTCAGCTGCTTTTTCTAAGTTAATTTTTAGGTCTTGCAAATATTCTGCAACAGTTTTATTTAGTCCTAACGGAATGGGTATCTCCCCTGCCCAACTCGATTTTAATACTGCTAACGGACCACGGGCTTCTCTTCCATACATCAATTTAAATGGAGAAACCCCTGTCGTGCAGTTGGGTACTTCTTTGTAGGCAAATAACAAAAAGGGTATATGCTTATCCCAATTCGATGGGTTGCTTCTAATTATGTGATGCATCATGTTTTTGATAACTTGGTTATACCGCTCAACCAGTCCATTACTAGCTGCGTATCCAGGCGTGGAAAATCTAGGATGCGGGCCAAAACGTTTAAGAAATTCCTGGGTCAACTGAGATATAAAGTTGGTGCCCTGATCACTGGTCACAACATTAGGAATTCCTCTTCTAGAAAATATCTCTAATAAAGCATCACACGTTGCTTTCGCAGTTATAGACCGTAATGGCACTGCTTCCGGCCACCTTGAATGCTGGTCCTGTAAACATAGAATATATTTATGCTTTCGAGCAGATGGTGGTTCTATAGGCCCAATTATGTCTACATTGACTACCTCAAACGGTAAATTTGGCCTTACCACGGGTGAGATAGGAATTTTATCCTTGGCCCTCTCCGGTTTTCTTAACTGACAGTTCTCACAAGTTTTTATGAGATCTGCAATGTCTTGAGTCATGTTTGGCCAAAAGAAGCTTAATCTGATTCTTTCTCTCGTCTTCTTTAAGCCCATATGGTTTCCGAATATAGATTCGTGTGCTAATTTTAATACTTGCAAACGCCTCCCCTTTGGCAACACTAACTGCGAAACAGTTTCTCCTAAGACCTTATCTTTGTGATAAATCAAATCGTCAACCATAAAAAAATTTCCTTTTCCACATTTTACATCTTTTCTTACTTTCTGGAGCGCTTCACATTTAATTTGTTCTAATTTCAATTTCGCAGCTTCCAAAAGTTGAGTCTCCATATCACACTTTTGACTCCCCGCTTCATTTTCTTCTTTATTTGCGTCTGTTTTCCCTACGCTTTGTTTCTTGGTCTCACTTTCCACCACATAAATATTGAGCTTATCTTCGGCATTCGAACTTTCCCCGACGGGGGTAATAGCCGGCGCTGTTTCTCCCTGCTCTTTTTGGGACCCATTCCCCGTTTGACATTCAACCCTCTTCCACCCATAAATTTCATCGGCTTCAGTATCCCTCTCCGTAATCGTGTTTTCGGTTCTCAGAAGCTCATACACATATGGGGGTAGCAGGCATTCAGCGGCCAGTTTCTCCGTGGAGGCCGCTACTATTGATATTGGATACGTCATCTGGCTGCAGGTTTCATCAGCCAGTGCAATCTGTATAGTATGTAACTTCGCCTCTACTCTTTAGTTAAAGGCGGACATCAAAACAATTTTACCCTGTGACGCTTCGTTACTAAGCGGAATATGTTTATCTTTCAACACGGTGATGTGTGTAGCACTGTCTAATACAGCGGGAATCTTTTTACCACCGATTAAAATGCTTACATATTTCAAAGCTTGAATATCTGGTTTAGGAGTGAAATATGGGGAGGCAACTTCGGCTATTGTAGCGCTTTCTTCGGTTGATTTGCTATTCGGTTTTTTATTCTGCTGGCTCGTAAACTCTTGAGGTTGTTTCGAACAGCTTTTCGCCAAATGTTCGGTGGATGAACACACAAAACAATGTTTAATTGGTTTCGTTCTATAATTGTAACTCCGGTCTTCATAATTTCGTAATGGTGGGGGAATATATTTGCCACTTCTTTCCTTATTCATCCCCTTTTGGTAGTTAGTTTTATATTTCGTAAACGATTTCCCTTTAGATATAAAATACAAGTCGCATTCTTTGGCTAATTGTAAAGGCAAAAAAAATGATTCCCCTTGTCTTAAACTTATGTGAGCGGCTGTCTCTGGATCTAACGTTTCTATTAGTTTATCTACTATAATCAGTTCCTTAAGGGATTCAAAAGTCTTTACTCTTCTTAATTTGCAATAGTATTCTAATGAAGTCGTTAATCTTGAAACGAATTGAATGTGGGTTTCATTTGAATTTCTTTTTGCTTTACGGAAATTTTCTAAACACTTTTGAGGCGTTGGCTCATACTCTCGAAGAACAATTAATTTAAGATTTTCGTAATCATTCAATTCTTCCTCTTTAACATAAACTAATAAATTGGAGGCTTTTTCTCCTAGTAAATTTAATAAAATTTCTGCCTTCAACTCCTCTGGTACCTTTTTGGTTAGGAATGCGCGTTCTAACGAATCAAAAAATACACCCCAATTTTCAGGTCTCGTTGGTAGAGCTAATGTTAAAGTACGAACACTTTTGATTAAACTTTCTACACTAGTCCCACCTTCAGAAGTTACTCTGGTTTCTGTCTCATCTGCATTTCTTCCCTCAGCCCGAATTCTAGAGAGCTCTAATTCGTGTTTTCTTTCATTTTCTAATTTTTCTTTTTCATGTTTTCTCTCATTTTCTAATTTTTTTTGTTCATATTTTCTCTCATTTTCTAATTTTTCCTTTTCCTCCCTAATTTGTCTCAATGTTCTAAAATATCCTCTGCCCGTCCTCTTACAAACTCGGGATCTCTCTTGTATTCCTCGGATTCAATAATACTATTTTTAAGATCTGAAATTCTCGCATCGGGGATCACTTCTGCCCCAATTTCTTCGCAAAGAAGTTTAAAGTCCTCTTTCTTAAACCCTTTAAACATTTTCTTAACTTAACTTCAAATGTTCATTAACTTATAACAATTTGAATCTTCTTACCTGTCTTTTCCTAGTCACAGGTATTCCCTTTAATTCAGGTATTGCACCTACACACACTCCTACGATACAGTCCTACGATAAACACTACCTCATCCCTTGAACATGCCAATGCTGGCGACTGCGACAATGTGGTGTATTCTCACTACACCGAGGTTCTTTCTCTGGCATAGGGACAATGAGGTAGATAAAACTAGTCGTCTAAACGACACAAACATTTATTGACAATTTAACAAAAGATTACAACCAAAACTCTGAGCACGCGGTGGGCAAGCCTATTGCATCTTACCAGACCCCGACTCCTACTACTGATTTCTCCAGACGATCCCTTCACCCCCTAGGGTTCAACGCCCCCGCAGCCAATCCCTCTGATTGGTGAAAGTGGGGATCACGGGGTACGGCACTTCTACAAACATTATACTACAAGTAGGATTAACACAATTTTCATTAGTTAAATCATCAACAATAGGTAAATTAAAATCACCACAGACAAAGATATTATCGTAGGAACTAAACTGCACAAAACAGTCAAAGAACTTAACATACGCGTCATAACTAAAAGTAGGTGGAAAATAAATTACACATAAAAGTAACTTCTTCCGGTATTTCAAATTAACTGAGATTCAAAGGCACTCCAGCTCCAGATCAGGAACGTGAATTTGAACAACTGAAAAACATTTCTTAATATCAATAAGTACACCGCCACCACGCTTACAAATACTCGTTATAGAATCACGATCTCTCCTAAACACAAAATATCTATTATCGAATAAATCTGAAGAAACAATATCGCTACAAAGCCATGTTTCAGTCAAAAAAATAATATCGTAATCCTCCGTAGCCACAGAACAAAAAATGTCGGATGCCTTGGTTCTCAAACCACGAACATTCTGATAGAACATAGAAAGTCACCCATCAGAAGAAATATTTGATACAGATGAACTATAATCATTACTTGAGATCGTAACAGAGTCCCCCGAAATTTGTTCGTTCTTCAATCTACCAAAGAACTCTGATGCAAGACATCCCTCGGGCCACACTGATGCATCCATTAATCGTTCAAAATCATTTTCAAATACCTCGACGTGGAAAGAAGAATAGGTCTGAAATTTTGTCACCAGCTTCCGGCATAAAAGATGATCCAAATTAAAAGGGCGTAAAAAATCAGTCACCTCACTCACAGAAGTATTCGGACTCAATCTAGACAAAAATATTGCCTTCCTTCTAGGCAGCCTTTTCACAATTTTCAAGTTCGAATTTTTTCTCACGCCATCGATAACAACTCTAGGCTTAGTTTTCTTATTATTTTCTAAAGGAACGTTAACTCGCAAATTTCCACCTACCGGTGTGGCGGAGACCGTCTGGACAAATGAAGCATAACTAACTTGTTTGATTTCATCTGACACCTGCTCAGGTTTAAAGGTTGAATCCGTCCAGACCACACCGGAGGTAGTGGCTAAACCATCATGAGAGGTCTTAATCATATGATACTGTGGACGGATGAACTTTGAAATATTCTCTATCATTAATGTCCATCCGGGATGTAGCAAATTCTTCTTTCAATTCAATAAATAAATCCTTAATATCGCAAGAATGGTTCAAACTATCAACAACAGATGGCACCACGTCCGCAGGGTCAGTACGTCTCGATAAAAGATCAAGGACAATTTCGTTACAAGCTGTACGATAATTAGAAGATTTAATACGTTCAAAATTAACAGCAATCAGAGATCTCAATTCACCAAGAGCGTCTCTAGCCTCATCTCGAACTGCCTAGTTCATATTACATTTAGAGTTGATCGCACTATCCAATTTATCATAACAAACCAGAAGAGCACCATAAAACACGTCGTCCTCCTTGTCCGCCATCTTGCTTTTGTTGTCGTCTTTTAGTAAATGAACCTTTTACAGTCGAAATATCTCCGAGTACAGTTAAAAGTTCACTGGTTATTCAGGAGCTCCCCATAAATCACTGTCCGACTACATTGGGCGGAATGATGGAATCAAGAGGTGTTATCAGACTGTGGTGGAGGTTTCTCATGCTGTTCAAAGTCTTTCAGCAGATCCAACCGACAACGTAAGGGACGACCCAGCATGTTTCTTGCAGACGAGATCCCTGTTGCTGCGAGTGGTGTGCTACGATAGTGCAATAAAAATCTTTCCAATCTTCCAGAAAGGGAGCCTACAGTAATCTTCCGAAGAGCACGTTTGACAGTGCGTCTTGCTCTTTCTGCAAGTGCATTGAAATTTGGATGATAAGGTGCAGTTCTTATATGCACAATGCCATTTTGTGCAAGAAATGACTGAAACTCAATACCAGAGAAGGCAGTACCATTGTCGCTCACCAGACTCTTTGGTACACCAAAACGTGCAAACAAATTGCGAAGTGCAATTATGGTAGTTGCTGAAGATGTGCTAGGCACAGGAATCACTTCTAGCCACTTTGAATATGAGTCAATCACAGTCAACAACATGTGACCTTCCACAGGCCCAGCATGATCTACATCAGGGGTTCCCAAACTTATTTGACCTACCGCCCCCTTTTTAAAAAAAATTATTCACCGCCCCCTGGAAATTTTCCATTCTATGCGAGTAAACAGAGATACAATAACAAATTTTCGGCCTTTTATGTATCTGTTTTTCTACCTATATAGAGCATAGTAAAGAAATATGTTGTTGTGAATACGACACCTTGAAGCTTGAAACTATAAAATTAGTCCTTAAAATCAACAATAGTTACATTCGCATAACACACCAAAAATTAAGAGGGCCAAGGATAATAACCATTTGATAAAAATTACAAATAACAGTAATATGAAGATTTGTGCATAGCAATCAATTTATTTATATTCGGCTCTATTTTAGTCAGAAGCATTCTTAAATAACCTCGATCAGTAATATGCAGTCGGTTTCTGTTTTTAGTTCACAGATTTGTGACCGCACTAAACCCACGTTCCACTAAATATGATGAAGGAAACGCTATTAATAATTTTTGTAGATCACAGCTCATAATCCAGGCTGAAGTGTTAGTATCTCTTTTTGCAGCCAGAACTGTTGATAGCTATGTTTAAATTTAAATTTAAATTCTTCATTTTTTGATACTTCTATTAGTTCTTCTTGTAATTTTACAGATTCCTCTGAGTTTGATCCTGAAAAAGGATCCAAAACCCAATCGGGTATGTTCATTTTGATGATATCTTCAAACCGTTGGTTGAAGTCAGAATGGAGAGCCTCCAAAGTGCTGATAATATATAAGCATGTCTTCATCATGCTTTTCTATTGTTGATAAATGTGGAAATTGGCTGAATTCTCCTCTTCCTAAAACTGTTTTGTACAGTAGAAGTTTTGCCACAAAAGCGGAAATCACAGTTTTTGATTTTATTAAATTCAGCTCATCGCCTTGGAGTTTTTGATTTGCGTCATTAAATTTACTAAACAAGTCTGTCAAATGTCAAGCTATGTCATTTTTGGAATCGATAACTTGATTCGTAAATTATCATCTTTGTTTTCTAAGAACTCTAGCAGAGTCAAATAGTTTATAAAATCGATCCAAACAGGCACCTTTTGACAGCCAATGAACTTCTGTATGAAGCAGCAAGCGATTGAATTCTTCATACTTTTCAATGCAAAGTTGTCCAAACAATATGCCATCCAATGCGTTGCATCTGATTTTGTTGACTGCTTGAACGACATTCTGTAATGACCTATGAAGGCGTTCATTCAGATTTTTGGTAACTAAATGTTGCCGATGAATGACGCAATGCACAGCATATACATTCGGAACCGCTCTTTTTAAATATGCAAGAAAACCCCTGTAGCATCCTATCATCGCTGGAGCACCATCAGCAGCAACTGATAAGTTATTTCTGAGGGGGATTTCTTTTTCTTTGAAAAACTCTTCCAATGCATGAAATATTGATTCCCCCTTGGTATCAGTTTGCAAATTTTTGGAAAATAATAATTCTTAGCATATTTTTTCTTGTATGAATTGCATGTATGCTAAAATTAAGGCCTCATTTCCTGGCAAAGTTGACTCATCAAGCTGAATAGAGAACTTGGATGTTTTTAAATGCTCACATAATGAGTCTTCAACATCTTGAGCCATTTCATCAATTCTTCTTTGGACTGTATTACTGCTCAAACGAATTTTGTTTGAAATTTCAGAAGCTGGCTTGTGTAGCATAGTGCGTCTGACTTCAGTTATAGCCGGTAGAATTAGTTCTTCCCCAATAGTATGCGGTTTTCCCAATTTAAAAATCATTACAGAAATATTATAGGAAGTACGCAACCCATCGTTAAAACCTTTGGATTCTACTGAGAAGAGTTTTGCCAATGTCGGCTTTCTCAAAAAATTTTAATTCATTGCTTAAAAATATAAGATAAGGTTTTATCTTTCTTATCAGAATGTACTTTTTCAAAGATTCTACTAATTTTGATGGCGTCATAAAATATAAAACTACATTTTCAAGCGATTAATTAATTTTAAAAAGAGTTAATAGTCTTAATTAAATTTTCCTTTATTTAAAGAATTATTCCTTATTAACGCACAATTTAGTTTACAATTAGCACAGATGATTTGATAGATATAAATAGAATAGCGTAACTATAAATTTTCGGCAGTTGCACGAAATGTCAGTATTCTCCACTCCTAACTCTGCACTTAGATATAGAAAAAAAAATTACAAAAAGGAAAAATAAAATTAAAAACGAATAATTCGAAATTATTACGGTGACCATGGCTCTCGCCTATACGCCCTGTCAAACTAAAGACCGGTCGCTACGTAGCAAAACCTGTATACGCAGTCGAGGGTTAATTTCCCAAGTTCGGAGCAGCTCATTTTCATAGGCCTGGGCGCCGGACAGACAGTACAGATCTGCCGACCAATTGGAGCAACCCTGGGTACTTTAAAAACAAATTAAGAAAATCCAGAAAAACTTAATTGGAGACTAGTTTATATGTGAGCCATACAGAAAATACTCAGAGAAAAAGAACTTTAAGATTTCACTTGCCTCTCCTTCGATATCGGTAAAGGATTATGCATCTATCTATCTATCTATATATATATACATATATACATACACACTATCTATCATCATTTGGACACCTGTAATAGGATAGAAAAACAAAATTTATTCTTATTCAATAGTTGGTAGAGCCTCCACGAAAGTCAATTACAGCCTCAATCCTCCGGGGCATGATTTCCACAAGTCCTTGAGAACGACTAGTGGTATTTTCTTCCACTCGGTTTGGAGAATCATATGTAAGTTCCTTCACCGATTTTGAGCGGTTATTGCACCCTTCAATTCGGCGATCCAACTCGTCCCAGAGATTCTTGATAGGGCTCAAGTCTGGGCTCTGGGCAGGCCTGACCATTCAGTTAACCCCATTGTCACCATACCAATCCATGGTGGACCTCGCAACACGACAGACGCAAGACGTTGTCGTCTTGGAAGTAACATGAGTCCAACCCGTAAAACTGCCACAACGTAGGAAGCCCACTGTCATCCAAGATAGTGCAGTAAGCATCGGCGTTGAGCTTACCATGAATTGGACCAAGGGTCTCAGTCCATGTCATGAGAAACAACCCCAGACCATAATTCCACCTCCGCCGAACTTTACTGTGGGCACAATGCATTCTGGCAGGAAGCGTTCTACACGCAGACGCCAAACCCAGACCCTGCCATCCGAACGGTAGAGGGTGAACCTTGATTAGTCGCTCCAGAGAACCCGTTTCCACTGATCTACGATCCACTTTCGACGTGCTTTGCACCACATTAACCTAATAGCACGATTGGACTTTGTGATCAAAGGCTTATGGGCGGCAACACGACAATGAAAGTCAAGCAGGTGTGCTTCCTTACGTATGGTATTCATCAAAACAACACTCCCGGATTCCTTTTGGCACCCCTGGAGTATGTGGGCAATCGGTTGGGTGCGGTTCTTCCGAATTTCTCTGGACAGCATCTGTCTATCTCCCAGTTTTGTAGGTCTGCCGACTCGGGGCACATTCTGACAATCACCGCACACCTTCCACTTCTGAATCAAATAGGCCACTGTCGATTTTGGGTAATTCAGCTCGCTAGATATGTCCCTTAACTAACTAACCAATGGCACAACAATCCATAGATATGACCCTTAAGGATCGCCCATTTCTGTGATACCCGACGATTACACCTTTTTCGAAATCAGATAGCTCTGCACTTAGGGGCATCTTGCAAGTGACTAATGCCAATGTTGTTTCAGCCAGGGCTGTAAATAAGACCAAATATAGAAACTAAGTCACTAGATACTTAACAAGTCTCACAATACATGACTGTTTCCCACCTAGGTCTTTCCCGTACACTCTGTGTCCAGTGTCCTCGGAATGTTTTAGAATTGTCTTGTCTTATTTCTTTATGCCTTCACCGCCCCCCATTTTTCGTTCACCGCCCCCCAAATGTCACCAGGGACGCTACCGCCCCCCTGGATCGTTTCAGCGCCCCCCAGGGGGCGATATCGCCCACTTTGGGAACCCCTGATCTACATGGATACGTACCCATGGTTCTTTTGGAACAGGCCAAGAGATCTGTTTGGCTGGTGGAGTTGACGCATTTTCTTGCAGGCAACACAATTCTCAACTTTTAACTCCAGCTCTCGGTCTATACCAGGCCACCATACATATGATCGAGCCACTGCTTTGATGGCAGAAATTCCTTGATGATCCATGTGCAGCTCGTCAAGGATGAATCTTCGAAACTTCTGAGGAATAAAAACACAGGAACCTCTGAATATGATCCCGTTCTCTACAGACAGTTCATACCTCGCAGACCAAAACTGGTCTAGACCTTGCGGTACTTCTTTTGGCCAACCCTTAGCAATGTACGAACGGAGACTAGATAGCAAAGAACACTTTTTTATCTCGGCCTCAATAAGATGTGGAGTAACAGGACAGATGTGGAGTAACAGATCGTTTAACTCCTGTAGCAGCAGTACTGAATCTGATGGAGCAGATGGATCTGTCATAGGAATAGTTAATGTCAAACGACTACATGCATGTGCATTAGCATGCAATGCACCCTTCCTGAATTTGATTTTGTATGCATATGCTGACAGGGTTAATGCTCAACGATGAATTCGTGCAGCTGCCACAGTAGGTACTGGCTTATTTTCAGAGAGAAGATTTATCAGGGTACAATGATCTGTTACCAATGTGAAAGTCCGCCCCAAGAGATAATTACGAAATCTGGTCACACCAAAAACTAAAGCCAATGTCTCTTTCTCGATTTGACTGTAGTTCTTCTCTGCATTAGTGAGAAGTAACGAATGCAATTGGACGATCTCCATTGGCTGTATTGTGTGACAAAACTGCTCCTAAACCATATGGACTAGCGTCACATGCCAAGATCACTTCTTCCTTGTTATTGAAATGCATCAGCAAGGAAGAATTTAAAGTCTGCTTGGCATTGTTGAAGGTCTGCTCTTCTCACTGCGACCACTTCCAAGTTTGTTTCTTTTCCAGCAGTTTATATAATGGAGCTAAAACAGTTGACATGTTTGGTAAGAATTTGGCATAATAAGTGATAAGGCCAATAAAAGAACGGAGTTCATCCACATTCCTAGGCGTTGGAGCTTTCTCGATAGCCTCCGCTTTTGATTCTATTGGATGAAGTCCCTGTTTATCGATTCGAAGCCCCAGGTACTGCACAGATTCTTTTAAAAATTCACACTTATCTGGATGTAACACCAGCATCCTCTAGGCGAGTCAACACCTGGTCTAGGCTCTTTAGGTGAGTAACTTAGTCTTCACCGGTAACTAGTAAGTCATCCAAATAGCAGGAACTGCCGGCCTGGCCTTGCAAGACTTTCTCAATCTCTCGTTGAAAAATCGCAGGTGCTGAAGCACTCAAATGGTAAACGCGTGTATCAGAATAATCCACGGGGCTTGTGGCGGCCCAGTGGTACAGCGCGCTGGTTTTCGGTGCTGAGGGTGCTCAGATCGAATCCTGGCGTCGCGCCACGAAATATGCCTCCGTTCGTGTCGTCCCTTCATAGGGGGTAATGCTGTCCGCCTATATGGTGCCCCCACAATAAAATGGGCAGTAAAATTGCGGCGTGGTATAGGCGAATGTCTCACGACAAGTGCCTCCGCATTGGAAAAAAAAAGAATAATCCACGCTGAGTGTTGATCACCAGGAACTTCTTGGATTCTTCATTCAACTCAAGTTGGCAATATGAGTCCCTCAGATCCAACTTGGAGAACGAATCTCCATTTGACAACCGTGCAAACAAATCCTCTATTTTTAGCAATGGATATTATTTCAGCTCTGTAGCTTGGTTGACAGTCAACTTGTAGTATCCACAAATTCGGACTCAACCATCTTGTTTCAAGATTGGTATATGTAAAGTCGATCCTCCCACACCTTTCGGTTATAAGGCAAACATACTCTGATAACTGCCCTTACGGCGGCAATACTGCTGCCGTAAGGGCTGCTGGACCACAACAGAACCCGCAAGGGCAACCCGACAAGCTTAATGCAACAATAAAACAGATCAAAACAGGCCATTTAGTGGCAAACCACAAGTTTAATTTAAGTTAGCTAGTTAACAGCCGAAAAAGTGCATTCCTGGTTCCATTTGATCCTAGTCCTAGAATTTTTTATTATTTAATTATTCTTATATATATATATATATATATATATATATATATATATATATATATATATATATATATATATGTCGAGCGTAAGGCTACGCCCGTCATCTTACAAATTATGGCAGTCATGGTATATCCGGTGGTGTAGCAAGAAGTAATCCAATCAATAATTGAGCAGGCATCAGTTCAATTTAATCCAATTTATTTCTTTTCAGGTAAACCACAGCTCCAACTCAGTGCGTTCATTTTGCGCCATTTCTTTTTTAGAGCCGCGGCGAAATACACATCTGATATCATCGACTTTTATTCCGCGCTCTCCCAAATTCGCGGGCATCTCCGCGCGCCAACTCTCCTTGCACATGCGCAGAGCCCGAACCAGACATCTTTCAAGGCTAAAATGTAAATGTTTCCTCCTCGACCGCAGAACCCAGAGGCGCGCCAAGATTACATAATGAAAAGGGAATTTCCCTTTCCCAATTCGCGTCTTGAAATACGAACAATTAGAGGCGAATTACGCCACGAATATAATTTAATTCCCAAGCCCCCTTTAAATTTAGAATAATCATTCTTTTCCCACTAAATCCTTGACAACTTCCCCCCCCCCGTCCCCCTGAAGGCGCGCACACAAGGAGTAGCTAATTCCATGTGGCAACACCTCAGAAGAGCAAAATCATCAAATCAGCCAACTGGAAAACAGGCTGAGTAGGGACGTCTCCCCACACAACAAAGATCCCAATGAACCCCATTATTAAAACCAAATGTCCCCGTTATAACACCTGGATAATCTCTTTCTGAGCTGTGAGACCTGGAGCAGTGGTTTTAAAAAAAATGCACTGTTTACAATACTTTACAAGTTACATTAAAAGATTCTTGAGTTGTACAGCATATTATATCACTGATGACTTGAAACAAATAGGAAGATATTACAACATTATCTCAAAATATATCACTATAAATATTCAAAATATCACCTTAATTATACCAAAATATCATCTCAATAAGACAACACCTGAAAATAATGTCACTTCAAAATCTCATTTAGGAACCTTTTATTATTATTATTATTATTATTATTAAATTAAATTAATAGAATAAAAATGTTGACCATTAACGTGGACTGTCAGTAGTATTTTACAATTTAAAGTCCATGCTTTAATATTTTCATCAAATTCTTTGAGTGGTAATGTAATCGACAGTCCTGTAAGCTGTCCACTCGCCTTCTATTTTACAACAGTTCCAGTTTACATTGCTACAAATATTGAATTTATTTACACAGATTATGGTAATATGAAAATGGACGTAAAATGAAAAGAACAATTAACTGTGAAAAACAAAAAGAAACTGCGGTCGACCGTCTTGCTTGGAGGCCTCCTGGAATCATTTGTCCCCGAGCCGAAATCAAAAGTCATCTGCTGTCTCTGTTGGCGTAGTTCGTATTTTGGTATCCTATGTTGACAGTCCCTCCACTTTGATACTTTTGGTTATCAAAGCGTCTCTGATCCACATAATTTCGAGGCGGTTTGTTGTAGTTGTCTTGGTTTTGATATCTGGGTTGCTCGTATGTGTTCCATCTCTGTCTGTTATCCGTGTCAGTCCAGCGGCGCATTGATTCGTTGTCGCCGGAGTTCCGATGACCCCTTGCGGCAAAATTTTTACTTCCTTCCGTAAAGTTTTGTTGTCTGGAACTGGTGATTGGCAGGTGAATCTTTTTGGCCTTTTCCAGCCAATCGAAAGGATTTTTGATGTCCTGCAGCGAAAGTAAGGTTCTCATGTGATGTGGCGAGTCGAGCGATAAAGTCTCTACTATTTCTGCATCGTCTTTTTGTAGTTGCTTTCCAAGTTCAAGTTTTTCTTTAAAATATTTGAAGAGGTCATCATTTTCCTGTAATTGTAACTGTCTAAATTTGATGTGCAATTCTTCTCGGCATTGTGAAAAAATGGATAGCAGCTGTTTTTTTATAACTGCGTAATCTTCTTTATATAATTCCGTTGATATTATTACTTCTTGAATATCTTGACTTACGTAGCGCATTAAATTTTCTTTTTTCCATTTCTCATTTAATTCAAACGTGCTGCAACTCTCTTCAAACAACTGGAACCATTGAAAGATATTTTTGATACTGCTGTTGTCGAATTGTGGTATTGCTAATGTTATATCAGTCCTGTTTCTTTCTGTCTCATTTTTCTCGTCATTTTCATTATCATCGTTCACTGTTTCATTTGGATCCTCTTTTTTCATATCGTGAGCCATTTGCTGGTCTACCAAACTATCGTCTAGATTTAATCTTGTGTTCAAATCCTTTTCTTCTGTTTTCGAATCCATGGTATGCTCTATATATTTTTCTTTGTATTGTAAATCTTCGCACCCTAGTGCTATTCCAAAAAATGAGGCGGGTTTTTTTTCCCGTGAAGTTCATCCTACCGGCTATTGTCGAGCGTAAGGCCCGTCATCTTACAAATTATGGCAGTCATGGTATATCCGGTGGTGTAGCAATAAGTAATCCAATCAATAATTGAGCAGGCATCAGTTCAATTTAATCCAATTTATTTCTTTTCAGGTAAACCACAGCTCCAACTCAGTGCGTTCATTTTGCGCCATTTCTTTTTTAGAGCCGCGGCGAAATACACATCTGATATCATCGACTTTTATTCCGCGCTCTCCCAAATTCGCGGGCATCTCCGCGCGCCAACTCTCCCTGCACATGCGCAGAGCCCGAACCAGACATCTTTCAAGGCTAAAATGTAAATGTTTCCTCCTCGACCGCAGAACCCAGAGGCGCGCCAAGATTACATAATGAAAAGGGAATTTCCCTTTCCTAATTAGCGTCTTGAAATACGAACAATTAGAGGCGAATTACGCCACAAATATAATTTAATTCCCAAGCCCCCTTTAAATTTAGAATAATCATTCTTTTCCCACTAAATCCTTGACACACACACACACACACACACACACACATATATAAATATATATATATATATATATATATATATATATATATATATATATATATATATATATATATATATATATATATATATATATATATATATATATATAAATATATATATATATACATACACATTAGGGGGGGGTCGAAAAAAATAAATATTGTTTTTTCGGAACGCTTTAGTGCGGAAAAGTTGCCTATTGTAAAAAGAAGAAAAACGGCATAAATAAAATCAAAATCGGTTAACATCTTCCATTCGCGCATCTTGCTTGAAGTGTATGAAAAATTGCAAAAATCACGATTTTTTTGCAATTTTTTTTTGTTAAAACTTTTAAAATAAACATGCTTTAGTTTTTAATGCTTGTTTTATGGGTTAAATAACCTAAATAAATTAAATTCTGATCAATAATCTATTTTTTTTCCGTTCGCGCAACATCTTAGAAAAAACAGAAATTTATCAATATTTTGCAATTTTCACTGTGCTGCTCTTCGTTCGTTTTGCTAGAACAAAGCGCACCACAACTCACTTGAAATAGGTTGAACTGGTTTAAACTCAATTGAAGTCAATTCACACCTACTGAGGAAAGTTGGGGTCTTTTCTTTGACGGACAAAAAGATGATACTTTGTTAGTTGAAAAATAGAATGCCAAGTAATTTCGCAGGAATGGAAAAGAAGAACACTATTCTCTTATTCAGGAACCTGGATCAACTTATATTGAACATGTATCTCCTTCCTCGAGTCTATGAAATGATATAACTCATAGCATTATTTCTCGTTTGTCTGAACTATCAATATCCCTAGAAAAACTACAAGTAGTAGGGTGTAATGGCAATGTAACCAACTCTGGATGGAAGAACGGTGTCATCCACCGACTAGAAAATCATGTAGGACGTCCGCTACAGTGGTGCATATGCCTCCTGCATTTTAATGAGCTTCCTTTTCGCCACTTTTTCCAACATATTGACGGTCAAACTGCAGGACCTAATTCTTTTAGTGGACCGATCGGGCAGCAGCTCAATTGCTGTGAAAAACTCCCTGTGGTTCATTATAAACCCATAGATTGTTCGATTCCTGATATAGACAGGAATTAGTTGAGCAAAGACCAACAGTATTTGTTTGACATTTCAAATGCATTCACCTTGGAACAATGTCCAGAAGACTAGGCAAATAGGGACCCTGTCCTTTGTCCCATACCAGATGGCTAACTGCGGCCAACCAAGTCCATAGGTTTTATATAAGTTCATCAGATCCATCCGGAAACTTAAAAGAAATAGTTGGCCTCATCTTGAAATCATATATGGCTATGTGGTTTACCATAAAAAAGAACAAATATTTTACTGACGGACGAAAACATGTCTTTCAAGCAATCCAAACATCACGGTTTTTATCCGACGAATTACTTCAAGTTGTCGATCCAGTAATTCAACGAAATGCATTCTTTGCGCACCCAGAGAATGTTCTGTTGGCAATGCTTGTTGAGGAAACATATTCCGAATATGTTGAAGAGAACATATTCGGGAGCTTGGTTACAGAAGGATCTTAAAGCAAGACAAACAGTCCCAAATAAGAAGACTGATAGAAATTTCGTACCACCAAAGATAAACTTTCAGGCTTCCGATTAAATTGAAATTATTAATTGGAATTCTTGTGTGGTGTATCCTCCTCCAATGGTGCGGAACCTAAGTGAAGATGATATTAAATCATTCATCAATTCTGATACTATGCCAATGAGAGAAATACTAAAGTTTTCCGGTCACACCCAGGCTGTGGAGAGGTGCGTCAAAATTGTGACAAAGGCCTCGAATAAAGTACAGTGATTTCCGCTTCTAAGAATCACGTTTGTTATTACTGTTTTTGATTCTTATAAGCGGTTGATTCTTATAGCCGAAATTTAGGTTTTTGGACAGGCACACACACACCTATATACATATACAGTTGGCTCTCTGTTTAACGACGCTCTACTTAACGACGATCTCTATTTAAAGACGATATTTCCCAGTCACGGCCCCTCCGACATATGGGAAATGTTGTGTTTTCACAAATTTTGTTTAAGGGCAATCTCTACTTAAGGACGATTTTTCACGGTCCCTTGAAAGTCGTTAAACTGAGAGCCAACTGTATTAGATAATTTACCATAAAATACTCTTTAATTTACGTTAATTATCTTTTATTATAATTATTTTTCATAATTTTAAAAATACAACTTAATTTCTAGATCTATAAGTACATACACAAAATTATAGTAAGAGAGGAAAAAAAATCCAATATTTGTTACAACATACCTGCTTAACAGTTTTAACATTTCAACTACAGGAAGGGAGCAAGAAAAAGTTTTCTATGGTAGTTTGACGCAATGAAGTTTTCAGGAGGCTGATTACACCGCTTTCAATACCAATAGTATCAGACGAAGATTCACCTTCTAGCTAACGTTTCACGGTTTGATACCGTGCTGAATCTACTAATGTCACGGTTGCCTAAGTGATAGTGGACACTTCGAAGATTTATATGTTTCAGGGTCCAGGAAGCCGCAACCAGTATATGGGAGGTGGGAAAAAACAGTCCCTGTCATTGCTTGTCAGTGGAGAAAAGTGAAATCGGACCCGGACGGGTAAAGATGTCCCCGGGTCAAGCTAATAGGACAATGTTGGGCCAACGCGTTTAAGGGGAAACTATTATGTTATGTCTAACAAAGAAAGGCGCACATTTTACGACTGTATTCCATCCCTTCTTATCTCTTCTTTAAATTCTTCTTTAAAGAAAATAAAGAAAGAACTTCGTGCCTTTTGAGGGTTTAAGTGGCTTTTTGGGAAAAATGAAAGGAAAGAGAAGAGTCTAAGCTGATTCTTAAAACCGGTGGTTTGAGTCTTTAAAGAGAAAATTTTAACATGGAAATAATACATTTGTTTTTGTTTTTGCGATATTGATTCTTATAAACGGTTGATTCTTATAACCACTGATCACTATAAGCGGTGGTTACTGTATGTGGACATGAAGCTATAGATGGCTATATCTGAGCAACACTGGAGTTTAGATCTGTTATGCATCATTTCTCCAAAAAATCAGACGTTAAATATGTATAGATATAAAAAAGAAAAAGTAAAAACAGAGTAAGCCCAATAATCCTACTCTATGGAAAATCTTTGTATATAGATGTAAATATAATGTAAACACTACACCCAACAATTGGATGGTTGGTTGGGTAGGTTGTGGGTGGAACTTGACGTGCAACCATCTCCGCGTGGTGAGTTCTAGCAAATCGAGCGAAGAGCTGCACAATGAAAATTACGAAAAATTGCTAAATTTCTGTTTTTTCAAAGACGTTGCGCGAACAGAAAAAATTAGATTTATGATCAGAATTCAATTTATTTAAGTCATTTAAACCATACAACAAGCATAAAAAGCTAAAGCATGTTTATTTTCAAAGTTTTAACTAACAGAAAAAAATTGCAAAAATATCGTGATTTTTGCAATTTTTCATAAACCAAGTACGATGCGCGAATGGAAGATGTCAACCGATTTTAAATTTTTTTTCCGTTTTCTTCTTATTACAATAGGCAACTTTTCCGCACTAAAGCGTTGCGGAAAAAAAAATATTTATTTTTTTCGACCCACCCTAATATACATACATATATTTTTTACCATATGCCAGATTTACTCAAGTTTATTTATGATATACCTTAAACAACTACTGCGTATTAACAGTATGATAAACAATTCAAATAATATACAATATAATAATATTCAACAAATAATAATAAACTGCTAGCAATAGTAAGCATACAATATTCAATATAATTATACTAAAATATTACAAGGATTAACACTATTCAAATCATAACAAACTTTTCAAATAGCATACTTAAGAACAATTAGCTCTTAAATATGTAAGCAATTTTCTATGCCAATAGATGGCAGCATGTGACAGACCGCAAAAAAAATGTTAACGCATGTGCACTGCGATACTGTAAGCGAGAGAGAGAGATGTGAAATGAATGGCGTCGCACGTTTTGACGGCGAGCCGCTAAGTGTTCTATATGTTTCAAATAAAACTTTTGTTATTGTTTTAAGAAAGTATAATGTCATGTTGATATTCCGCTCTCCAGTAACCAGAAGCTTGCCTTGTTAGCAAAAGAAGAGCTAACAAATATATTTAACTTGCAAAGAGCTATCAATTAATTTTATTCCTACTAAAAACAAACTGTAATTTCTTACAGTTATTTATTTCTAATTTCTTAATTAAATATAAAAACTCAATTAAATATTTCTTTCTGATAATATTAGTATTTTAACTTTAAACAAAAAAAGTTATTGAACTAAGTTTTAAGCAATATCCAGTACCCTTTACCGGATACTTGAAGTAAGCTCCGACGAGGCCCGAACCCAGGAACTCCTCCATCCTAATCGAAGACGAAGGCCCCAAGCTGACTTTTTGACACTCATAATTATCTATTATGTTTTGCAAGTAAGACAATTTCAAATTTACCATATTCAAAAGCAAAAGCTATTAATTAACAAATTTACTGCTTATTAATATTAGGCCTTGGCACAACTAACTATTCCCATAATAAAACAATTATGAACTTAACTTTAAGCCCCATTATGATGGAGTTATAACACTTATCAATATCAAGAAAAGTAACGCAGATCATAATACAGCACCAAACTAATGAACAAGGTCAAAGAAGACACCAGAGCAAGCAGTTAAAATGCATCCAGATAGCCAGCCGAAATAGCACCACTACAACCAAGCCACTGCTTGTATTACCAGCCAAGGAGGCCCCAGGCAACACCGGTAAGTTGTATTAAATTTGCATTATAGTGTTAAGATTATAAAACTAAAGAAAAGCCAAAGTAAAAATATGCCATACCTTTCCAATAACCACTATTATAAGTTACAAAACCATTTAGTATGCCCCAAAAAACTACTTAAATCAAACAAATTGGTTAAAATATAAAACCCAAGGTTAACATTTAATTTATCCCCATTATACCAGCTAACAAGCGAAGATTACAGGCAAGTAAAGACATGTTAAGATTCGTTAAAACAATTTACTTTGAGTTATAAAGAATTCTAAAACAATATCCATGTAACAAAGTACTCACCTTAGGTAAAGTAATTCTATTTACCAATTACCATTTACAAACAAATCAAATGCCAATTCAGCTAAGCTATCTAGGCGCATAGCAAAGAAATTATACAGAGTACAATTTATAAATAAGTTTCTAACAAATTACCATTAAACATATATAATTTACAAGTAAAACAATCGCAACTTACATTGATATACACTAGTTGTTTAGTAATTTTTCTTATAACCCATTAATATAATTATTTATAATTTTTACCACAATTACAATTCATAAATCTTTACTTACATAACAAATCTTGCTTACAAATAAATAAACAACTTCACAAATTAACAAGTTGCAAACCGCGAAACAAATATTTATTTTCCTAAATTTTATTTTTTTTTTTTAAGTCCTATTACTTACAGCTACAAGAATCACAAATATCAAAAACAATACATAACAAATAAATATTTAAAGAACACTTATTAATTAATAAATATACTTATTTAATTATTTTATTGACCTATTATATATTCATCTATTTATTTAATTTTGCCATTTATATTTACTTTTTTTTTATTTTGTAAAGCACCGTCAGGGCCCGAACCGAGGAACTCACAATGGAGCCACGCACACGGCGCAACTGGTTACAAACCCGCCCGACGGGTTTGTAACCAGTTGCGCCGTGTGCGTGGCTCCATTCAATTACATAGGTTGCGACTCATCACGGACTGGTTTGTGATTTGAGTCAGTTATCAGTTTCTTTTGAGTTGCTCCGTGTGCAGACGGGCTTAGTTGCAACATTGAATCCATTTATGTCTCACTTAAAACTTCGTACGCATAGCCTGAAAATACTATTTTATACCGTACTTTTAAGTAATTTTTTGCATGGATCAAAGATTGCGAGCGCTGAATCATCATAAACATAAAGCTAACAACTTCAGGCGATCATGTGAGCAATATAGTTGTTTGGCATCACTTACATTCTTCACTTTTAAATTTGTTCTCTTAAATAATGATAGGCTAAGGTTGCTGTGTACTAACCCTATTGAATTCGCTCATTTCAATGTTAATCTATTGAAAAAATGTATCCATGGATTGCCGAGTTGGATTGAAACCCTTTTTTTTTTAATTGTACACCATAATAGAGAAAGAAATTTGACACCTTGAGACATTTTCCGTTTTTTTTTTTTCACGCAAATAATATTTTGAACTTTAAATTATTCGGGGGGAAAAATCTGGTCTAGTGTGTTTTAAACTCTCCAAAATTCCTTTGGAGGACGAAAATTATAAAATGAATCTTGTTGCAAGGTGCAGAAAAGTTGAGGCTATCTGAAAATACCATTTTTATTGGATGATCAGCTTTTATGTAGTTGTCTATAGTAGACACATTTTCTCCATAGGTTAACATTGAGGTGAGCGAATCCAACAGAGTTAGTACACAGAAGCCTTGCTTTAAATCCATTTATTTCTCATTTAAAACTTTGTACGCATCTCCTGGAAATAATTTATATCGTACTTTAAATAATTATTTGCATGGATCAAAGATTGTGAGTACTGAATTATCAGAAATATAAGGCTAACAACCTCAGCCGTTCATGTGAACAATATAGTTGTTTAGCATCACTCACATTCTTCACTCTTAAATTTGTACTCTTAAATAAATGATAGGTTAATGCTTGTAGGCCGTCAGCTCTGTTAACTATCGTATGTCGAACTACACTCGGAGAGGTGCGTAAAATCGGCTTTGAGGTCGTTTGAGAATGTACTGCATTTTCCATAGCGTGGGATCTATACATGTATAAAAGGATTCTGTACATACACACACATTAAAAAAAATACTGTAAAAAGCTCTCCGAATTTATTTAGCCTCTTTCCCTCAGAAAACGAACCTAAATGTTAGAAAAATAAATACCCCCCTCAATAAGTCAAACAAAGATTTTTTCTAATTTCGGCAGTGTAACCCAAATCCTTCTCAATTTAATTTGTCTCACAATTGTGTCAGAAAACCCAGGATGTCCGTTTCGCTGGGCTATGGAAAGTTGTAGTTTTTTTTAATTGTGTTGTTTTCAATTTCCTCTCTTTGTCGTTGATTGGTTTTGCAAAGAGCAACAACCTCGAGTCGGATGAATGAATCGTTGTACAGGTAAGGGGTGAATTAATGGGGTCCAGCGACATTGTATTCAGTGCGCGTACCCAGGCCCCCATATCCCATGGCGCCCCTAAAATGAGGCTGTACATTTTTAGTTTTTTTTCTCGTTTTTGAGTGAAGACCGAACGGTTTTGTCCTCTGCAGGTGCAAGTAGGGCAAGAAACTGCGCATAATACGTTAATTGATACCCATTTCTCATTTTTTCTCCCTATAATTTATGTAAAATTTGTTTTTCATCGCGTACATAGGATAAGCAAATGTCTAAAATGTGTTAACGGAAAACTATATCTATGCAATAATGCCCAATATGAGTAAAACTAGACAGCTTTTCAATGCCCATCCAGTTACAAGATGCTTGCTTAAATAACGGGCGATAACTGCCGAGTTGGTGCAACCCCAAGTTATTCTGATACAGTTTCTATTGAGCCAAAAGAAGTATTATGTTTAACTTGCCCTGCCCTTGGCCTGAAATTTACCTCGTAGCAGTTACTTAGCCGTTAAGGGATGGGAGATTGATTACGGGACTACCCCTCCACTCCCCAAAATAAAAAATTAACAGGCCCATTTATGCCCCCTGGTTTTACGTACGCACGGTCTTTTCGAATATATCCGGGGGTGAATCTACCCTTTCCTTTTCAACCAATAACGTGCAGGCAACATTAGATGTCGTGCAACTTTCGGCTATTCTCTGTTAACGCCCCGATAAAATGAAATCCGCCGAAACAAGCAGTTCCGGGAAATATAGACCAATCCAACAATAAGCTAAGTGCCCAGGGTACGGGAAAAAACACCTGTAACGGGAAACAGACTGTGGTTGAGATAGCACCATAACCCGTCAGCGTAAAAGTATTGAAATATATTTAATCAATGACAAACCTCTAAGGGCCTGTTCACACAGGAGTCCGGTAGCGGAAGCGTAAAAGGAAAGATGGCGCTGAGACGGAAATAAACCAATCATAGGCGTTAGAAATTTCGTTGCTAATCATTTGGAGGTTTGTCATTGGTTAAATATATTTCAATACTTTAACGCTTCAGCTACCGGACTCCTATGTGAACATGCCCTTAATGATTAGCAACGAAATTGTTAAGGCCTATGATTGATTTATTTCCGTCTCAGCGCCATTTTTCTTTTTACGCTTACGCTAACGGACTGCAATGTGAACAGGCCTTACATCTGATTTCCGGTATCGACTTAGCTCTACTGTTTCAGCTGCCGAGTTGGCTTTTCTAAATCGATCAGTTCTTTTGCGACAGGTATATTAGCCAAGTTCACTTTTGGAAACAACCCAATTATCTGGATTCGTATCGGTGGCTATGAAGAGAATTTTTACTACGATTTCGCAAATTTCGAAATACAGTCGATTCCGGTTAATTGGACCACCGGTTTATCGGACCAGTCGCTTATTCGGACCGAATCCCGTCTTGTAACATAAGGCATGTGCGTTTAATCGGACCAGCCGGTTATTAGGACCAAAATGATCGCGTCCCGATGTTGTCCGATTAACCGGAATCGACTGTACATGCATCGTGGCGACCGAGGCAAGTTTTAAAAATGGCGCCTTTTCAAATTTTTTGAAGAGACTCCAAGTAATGAATGTATCACTATTACAGATGGTCTACTTTTAGAATAACGATCATTTTGGGGGAAAATATGTATTCAATAAAAAGTTTTAGGTTTTTTAAAAACATAAAAATTAAAAAAATGGCAGAACTTAAAATAAAAACAGAAAAGGTTAATAAATTGAATATAGTTTGTTTTGTAATAAAACAATGACAAAATCATTCTTCGAGCCTTTATGACATTAAACTGCTCGATTGCATCTCTATACTTAATTGTTTTAGGTACTGTCTTTTTTTATAGAATTGATTGCTAGATCATTCAATCGCTCTTGGGTAAGGCCGTCTGCACACGAGGCAACTCAAAAGAAACTGATAACTGACTCGAATCACAAACCATTCCGTGTTGAGTCGTAACCTATGTAATTGAATGGAGCCACGCACACGGCGCAACTGGTTACAAACCCGGTCGACGGGAGCCCGCGCTACCGCAGTGCTACCGTTTACAGAGTAAGAATAGGGAAATTACTATTCAAGAGCAAGAGACGCTCTAGGTCTAAAACTAAAATCGATTAATTAAATTTAATTAATGAATTAATATTTGAAAAAACTGTATTAACATCAAGTGTCATCCACTACAAGTTTTAAAAAATGTATTTGAACTTGAGTGGATGAATAAAAAGTATTTTATTAACGATTGAAAATTTGAACAAGATATATATAGGGAGAGTGTGAACTAATAGTAGGAATTGAAAGAGATACATTTTGAGAACCTCGGGCACAGATACCATCTTCATATAGACAACTTGCCATTCGTCGAACGATATACGGCGTAGTACAAGTTTTTACTATCTATTGACCCATAAAATTTCCTTTTCCGACAGTGAGAAAATATCTTAAGTAATAAATAATACTTATTAATACCGTTTAGAATAATGGGGCCTCAAAATTGAATTGTGCTTGGGTACGTCCGCCACTGGGATAACTTATCTGTATAATACAAAAGCTCCCGTTTTGTTCTCTCTGAGGAAGAAATGACCTTGCCTGCTAATAGAGGTACCTACCATTTTTCTGTTCGGTACACATTCTGAAATTTTTTCGCGTGTATAACTGTGGGCCATCTCTTTAAAATCGCGGGCGGAAGTTTTTAGTCATTTGGCCAGCAGTCACGTGATCGTGAACGGGAAGTCGCGTGAGCCAGAAGCCCGTAAAAGCATTTGGACCGACAAACATAAAAAAAAAGGTGGACGCAAGATGAAATCAGTAGGGATTGCTGCCGTTACACATAATACCACGCGTGAAAAGCGAGAGGACTTCTTTATGCCGCGATCTGATTATTCATTATTTCTCCCGCAGAAGAGATCAGAGGGCGCGGACTTATCCCTTTCAAATGAGTTCCCAATGAAACGGTGGATGAGGATTGACCTAGATTCTATTCTCAACGCGCGATGATTTCTTCTTAAAATGGGACGAAATTTAATCAGTGAAACGTGTTGAAACGCTAACTCGTCACTCCGCGCTGTTGAAAGCGAATTCAACTGCCCGCGCTTAGTGAGCTATAATAGCACCAGATATATTAAAATAGGAAAAAGTATATCTGGCGAGGTCGATAAAGGACTTACGGCACAGTTAACAATGCCGTTACGCAGTGCATTATCCAGGACTCTCTCTCTCTCTCTCTGTCTTTTTTTTTTTCAAATATAGGATGAGAATAATAATGTAACCACGAAAAAAAAATTCCAGAGGTTTAATAATTTATATTAATTTTTAAGAATTATTTGTCACAATACATAAATAAAAGACACAACAGCCTGTCAGTGATGTCATGATGCGTCACTATGGGTAATAAACATTTTGTCTATAATCCAGTTGTTGCCCCAGAAGTCCTGTCTTTCTTCCAAAATCGCCAAATAAGTTTGCAGATTTTAAATATGTTCCTACAAATTTTACGACATTTATTAAAAATTCTATTGCATATCTTCCAATTTCCAATGAACTAGAGAGGTCCCGACAAAGCAATTAGGACCTTCCGGGATTGAACCCCAGCCGGTGATTAGGCTGCTACCTCAATTTAGACCGAGCACCCTCAAGAGGCGACATCTCGCGGGATCGAACTTTCTCCAACCCTCTCTAGCCTCATAGGACAGTCCAGACTACAGATTTAACGTCGGGCCTGGCCGAGGGCCTATCCGGTCTGGACACAAAGGTATTGAATGACGTCGTCACGATACGAATTGAGAATTCCCTGCCCGAAGACTAACGCGCCACCACTGGGCTACCTCCGGCCCAATATATATTATTGTCTTGTACAAAGCAATCTTATCTAAGGAAGCCGAGGTAAAAAATACTTCAGTTTGTTAACTCTATCTTGCCAGAGGATTTCATGCAAAAATTAATGCGTATTTTAAAATTTTTATCGCTTCCGGACTATGAAATTAATTTCGTAGAAGGGCAAAAAGAGCATCCATTTTTGCAATTTCCTAGACTATCACCCGCATAGGGCTGCAAAATGCTTCGATTTCAAAAGGTTTGAAAGAGCTGGAGGACAATAAGGGATTCGTGTTATTTTCCGAGTTTAGATATTTTATTATATCTGGTATTAGCCTTTCACCACCGAGCTACAACGAGTCCATTCAAAGCTTTTTAAAGTTAGTTTTGAAAAGGAACGAGGGGACGAAATAAAAGAGGAGAATTCGTCCCCCCAGTCTTGCAGTGCAAAAATCCCTTTCATTAGGAGCTGCGCGAGATTCTTCTCTTTGCAACAACGTAGTTCGTCTCACCCTATAAGCGCTGTAAAGTTTTGGTAGATATTTTGATTGAATATATATATATGTGATAATAACGGCCACCATTATATAAAGCGTATTTAAAATTACCCTGTTAATAAGGCACGACCCCTTTTTCCAAAATTGGAACCTAAAAGTAAAATAAGATAAATTATATTATCCCTGCAGATTTATACAGGCATGTGAAGTAGCTGAACTCAATAACATCCCCAGAGATGAGTGTTAGAAGTTTATGAGATTCCGAATGTCAGTATAGTGTCAAAAATCTTGAAGAGCCCTCGAATCACACTGAAATTATAGGTTCTGTAACGTCAAAAACCACACTTTGCAAGAATTTTATGGCCACTTATCCTACACTCAGGTCAAGAGGTCGCGGTTCTAGCAAGCGCGGTATCTAGCAGTAAAGTCCCCGATAAAAGTAAGTGGACACGTGAACTCCACGAATCTAAAGTCGCCCAATTAAAATATTAAGAAGTTTTAGGCCCTCTGGCGTCAATAGCGCAAAGCACTTATTTACTATGTGCGTGAAAAGAAGATTTCTGGCTCTTGGGGTCTAACTCTCGTGGCTGTCGGACATGCGGTCCGCTTCTGTCTTATAAGGTAATCCGCGCCTCGTCAGGCCAAGTCATGTGGCCGCTGCAGCCAACGCTTTCAAATAAATAAAGCAAATCCTCGAAGCTGTGTATTTCATCTATGGCTCCATGTGTGTTTCTATCCAAGTTGTGTGCAGCGCTTTACGGTATGATCAACACTTCGCCCAACTGCATCACTCCCTCGTGCCGGCTATGCCTCCGATAAGTGCTATGCCTCTCCTCCGCGGCGTGAGGTACGGGGCATCACACACACACACACACACACACACACACATATATATATATATATATATATATATATATACAGTGGCTCCCAAAAGTGTTCGTACACTTACGATTTTCAGTGAAATAGGGGTCTATCCATTAATTAAAATGAATATTTCAGAATGGGTATTTAATAAAAAGATCTATAATCTATTCTTAACAAAACTACATGAAATATTTTAAAAACATAGTAAAACTTTATTTTTAAGAAACCAATAATCTAAAAGTAACAAAAACTTTATCTCACAAAAGTCATCGTACACTTGTAAAAAATCTCTACATATTAGTAAATATTCTAATTTTTTGTTAAATTAATATTTAGTAGGATATCCTTTAGCATCCACAACAGCTTTTAAATGTCTGGGAATATATTGCACTAGTTATTTTGTAATTTCTGCATCAATGTTCAGCCATTCTTCCATCATAATTGTTTTTAGTTCGCTTTTCGTGTGAATGTCGTGTTTTCGTACTCGAATCTCCAGTTCTCTCCAAATATGTTCTATTGGGTTTAAATCTGGCGACTGAGGTGGTGTTTTCGAAACTTGTGGACAATTGTAGAGACACCAGAGGCGAACGTTTAGAGTCGTGTACTTAGGATCGTTATCTTGGTAAAAAACAAAGTTGTTTCCAATACCCAAATTTAGGGTTGATAATTTTAAATTGTCTCTTAAAATATTTATATAAACAGCATGATTCATTATGCCATCAATAAATACCAAATTTCCTAGTCCTGATTCTGACATGCACCCCCACACAAGGACACATCCACCGCCATGCTGTGTCCGCCGCTTAACTGTTCCTACTAAGTTCTTGGGATTAAGTTCCCCATTTTTTTCTTCTCCATACAATTATACGCCCATCGGAACGAAAAATGTTAAATCTGTTTTCATCGGCAAATAAGACATTATTCCAATACGTTTGGGGATTATTTATCATTGATAGTGCGAAGGAAAGCCTAAGCTTTCTGTTTTTCTCACTCACAAAATATTTTCTACGGGCAGAACGCCCATGTAATCCAGCTGCTCTGAGAACTCGTCGAACAGTTTCAGGTGAAATTGAAGTAGAAAATGTTTCATTAAATTCTGCAGAAACTTTTACAGCACTCAAACGGGGATTTTCACAAATTTTCTAATTATAAATCTCTGATCACGTTTTGTTAACTTTGCCGGACGACCTTTTCTTACCTTGTCATATATATATATATATATACAGGACTAGATTTAAGGCGAAACGCGCCAGAAGAGAGGTAAGGTGTTCCGGTACCTCTCTTTAGGTACCTCTCTTTATCAATAATTTGGAATACCCCCCCCCCCCCCCACACACACACACCCTGGAAGGTTGCCGTTCCGGCACCTCTATTTCTAGAAATCTACCACTGTGTATATATATATATATATATATATATATATATATATAAATATGTCTTGGCTGGTTTCACTGTAAGGGGCTTAATTAATATATATATATATATATATACTTTATTTTTTTCCCTAATGCTACACTTGACTATCGAAAACATTCGCCCCATGAACACCGCAAAATCTTGTAGGCTACTTTATTAAGGAAACACCATTTTAGGCGAGACAACATTGCTCCCTATGATGGGGACAACCCAGGAATATCCAAAACTTGCTCGGGATTGGAACTCAAGCCTTCTGCTTGGAAGCTTAAGGTGCCAAGTTCTATACCACGTGGGCAGCATTAATTGGAGATATTGAGAGCGGTATACTACAAAATAAGTGTGGTTTATCAAAATAAATCAATAATTAAATAAATAAACTAATTTTTTGCAATATTTCTGGAGGGAGTGCAACTCATCAGTCCTTAGGTACAAGGACCCACTGACTTTGTGAATGATGCATTTTTTTTCACTGGTACCGTCAACGTTAAAATGACGTCATCTCATTCCATTCATCCATTGTGATAAGGAACCGGATTTTGCTTTATCAGTCTCCACAAAACCGGAAAAACGGAGGTGCAGTTAATTAATATCTAGATCCGTCCCGGAGCAATTAGCTCATCGAATGATTTATCGGAAGACTGATTATCGGGCCAACCACATAGGCAGCATTGGAGGGAATTTCGGACTTCACAGTTCTAACGCAATCGTTCAGTAAACAAATCTTTGTCTACCTATCTATCTGTTTCTATGAGCGTGCGCGCACGCACACACGCACACACACACAAACAAACAAACACACACACACACACACACACACACACACACACACACACACACACATATATATATACACAGTTAAACTTATCTATAGCAGCCAGTCATGGTGCCGAAAACAATGGCCGTTTTGAGGGATGAAGTTTCTTCTGAAAAGAAGTTTCTTCCGTAACAATGGATCTACGGAGTCTTAAATCGGTTCTGAAGGAAATATGACCGTTTTTAGGGGTGACCGGCAAGAGAAGTTTCAATGGGTATATATATATATATATATATATATACGAGGGTCATTCTAAAAGTAAAGAACGTTTGTTTCTCTAGTCATTTTTATTCAAGATAATGAAAAAAAAACTTATTGTACAACACATTTTGATATCTTACCTATTTTTTACGTAGTCGCCGTTGAAATTGAACCATTTGTCAAAGCGCTGTACCAGATTTCCTATGCCTTCTGCATACTCACTTGCCGCCAAGTTTTTGAACCAGTCATTAACTTCCTCTTTCAGTTCGTCATCATTTCCATTGTGATTTCGGCCCGAAAATCCTTCAATTTGGTAAAAAAGAAAGTAATCACTGGGGGCCAAGTCCGGGCTATAAGGTGGGATGTTCAAAAACTTCCCAGTTAAAATGCTGAAGCAAATTCCTTCGTCAACGCAGCAGCATGCGGACGAGCGAAGAAGTACAATGCCGCTGGACAACAATCCACGCCGATTGTTTTGAATGGCACGGCGTAGTCGGTGAAGGGTCTGTCAGTAAGCTGTGGCATTTAAAAATAATGCACCATTTTCGAACTGAAGCTTCAGTCATAACATTTTCCATAAATTTCAGTTATCTGTCTGTAAATTTCAACAGGGCGAACGTGTTTTTGCATTCAGGAAGCGTATTACGCTACGAATCTCACACTTGGCGGGATCCTTAAATTTCACACACATTTTAAAATCACAAAAATAAACAGTAAATGACCGCAGCTGCTAGCTGTTAGCGTCAAACTGGCGGGAAGGATTTGGTAAGTAAATTTTACGGCAGCGGGGATGGTGGGAGAATTACGCGGCTCGTCAGATCAAAACGTTCTTTACTTTTAGAATGACCCTCGTATGTATATATATATATATATATATATATATATATATATATATATACAGTGGACGCTCGTTTATTCGAACTCAAAGGTTCTCGGAAAAAAGTTCGAATTATCCGAAGTTCGAATTATCCGATGTTAAGAGAAAATATATAACTTCAAAAGTGTATCACTGAAGAAGAAAAATCTCCTAGTATGTATAACCCCAGAAAATATATTATACTATGTTTTCTAAAATTAAACATATTAAAATGCAATACAGACTTACCTTAATCATAAAATGAAGCAGAAAATATGCAGAAGAAAGTAAACTTTAATTAAAAATATGAATTACACTTTGGGGAAAAACTGTAAAATGGATGTTTGGTTTTGTTTATGATGCCTACATTGTTCAGCCAGCTTCTCGATTTGAACTAAACATTTCAATTAATTTTTAGAGGAAGGTTCCATCTGAATAAATGCTTTCAGAGATTTAATAGAGTCCATTATGGCTTTGTCCATTATGGCCGCATTAAAAATATCTTTCGGCAGGTAAGTCGAGAAAAGCCCTGGCAGTTTCCTACCGAAATTAGTGCATACGTCTTCGTTTACACCAGAGCTTTGGCCACATACAGTTTGATAAGAAATATTGTGCCTTGACTTAAATCGAGAAAGCCATCCATCACTACATTTAAAATCTTCAATACCCATTCGACTTGCCAATTCATCAGCCTTCGACAGCACAAGGGGGTCCATTTATTGGAAAATTTCGAGATCTAACATTCTGGAACCATAGCAGTAGAACTTTTTCTAGATCTTCTTTGGACTTATTTCTCATGGGTTTCCTTCCTCTAGCAAGTTTTGATTTTTTCCATGAATCCAAAATTGACTCCTTGTTTTTCAAATAAGTTGACAAGGTATTTTTTTTTATTTCCATAGTCAGCTGTTAACTTTGTTTTACATTCGCCATTTTCTACTTTCTTTAAAATTTCTACCTTTGTCTCCAAAGTTAGGGTTTTGTACGGAAATCAGTGATTAACAGAAAATCGCTTTGTCCGTTAAGCACTGATAAGAAAGACAATAGCCACTAACGTTTAATGGAAATTCAATAGTCTAGGAATGCAGGCATGTGCCTATTTACACAGAAAAGAAATACATATGATTTTCACACACAAAATAATAAATGCAGAGTGCATTTTATCCGTTAAACGAGGAAAAAGAAATTTTTTTGTCAAATTTTTAGTTCGAATTAACCGAAGTGATAAAAATTTAGTTCGAATTAATAAGATATTTTTAACATTAATTCCAATACAGGTTTTTTGGGGCATTTGGATTAGTTCGAATTAACCGGAAGTTCGAATTAACCGAGTTCGAATTAACGAGCGACCACTGTATATATATATATATATATATAAGGTGTCCCAAATATCGCCTACTCGTGTTTCTAAAGTATGATTCGAGCTATGTATGAGAAAATGCAGTAACTTCTTAGATCTGGGTTTGTACTAACAGCAACATTAGCGACAACGCTCTTATCACTGACAACAGAAACTATATGGCGTCTGAATTTGTTTTGGCTGTTGTCTTCGTAAACTTTGGCTCCAAACAATCAGAATCCAGTGATAGACCAGGTAGGTGCATCCAAATTCTAATTTTGCTTATACCATTTGAAAGTGCATCAAACAGAGACTTTGCTAGCAACGCCGTTTAACAGGTGCTCCTAATTTCGCCTGATAGGCGGTAAGAGGAACAGAGGTAGGCGATATTAGGAACCGCTCTGGGGTTGACTGGAAATTTCAATTTTTCCAATTTAGCTACGTAACTTAAACTGGCACTGGTTTGGGAGCTGGTTGATCTCAGGATACCAAAGGAAATACTTCTTAGGGACGTTCTTTGAGTTTCCAGCCTAATCAGAAAATAAAAAGTGGATGAAATGTGGAAAAAAAGTTAGAGTAGGCGATTTTTGAGGCTACACCTAACATAACTACACCTAATATATGTAGAAACTGCGTTCTAGGGCGAGTTCTCAGTTCTTATAGAAACCTTTCCGCTTACTGCACGGCGGAACTAGACTGTCTTATACTCCGACAGTACTCAATGAAAGACAGAATCGCTGCTTAAAATACAAACACTATATTACATTTAGAAGAATTATTTATAGTAGTAAAAGTACGTTGCATATACGTTACACGTCAGACCGCACCAGGCTTACAGCAGTGGTTCCCAACCTTTTTCAGCTGGCGACCCACCTTTCCTTATCGGAATACCTCCACGGTCCATCGGTCCATGGTGGAGTAAAATAACCTTATTTGTATCGTATCCCTTCCTTATGTATATTTAATTTACCATCAAATATTTTGAAGCTTTTTTGAAGATACAGCTTGATTATTGATAAACAATTTGTGCTTTGATTTGAAAATGGTTAACAAAATATAAGCACTTTGTAGCAAAACAGTTATTTATTTAACAATAGATATATGTTTGCAATATATGCAACAATTGGTTTCATACTCACTAATAAGTGTTCCTAGGTGAAGATAAAAACTACAATTATAAAAGTACACAAAGACCATTTTAATTTTCCAGGCAAAAGAATTCATACAGATTTGATATGATTACAGTTAAGAAAATTGTTATCACAATCTATCAATATGTAAAATTGCTGTTTTTAAGTAAGAATACTATATTAATTAGATTTTTGGAACTGTTTCTATTGAACTAACACGTCAATGTCAGGATTGAATGAAGATGTTTTTAATCTTAAGTCACTTTCAACATTGAGTTGATTTCTGTATTTGTTTGTTAGGGAAACCAAAGTTGAAAAAGTACGTTCACATAAATACGTAGTGGTGAATACCATCAGAAACCTCAATGCAGTTGGATATTCTGTCCTCATTTCCATCCAAAATGTTTTTAAAAAAACAATCAAAACACAATTCGATTTGTTTCGATTTTTCTTATCTTTTCTGGTGGTTTATTCGATGGTTTCTGATAGTTTTAGGATCGAGCCGCGACCCACCTGTAACTCTTCCTCGACCCACTAGTGGGTCGCGACCCACCGATTGGGAACCGCTGGGTTACAGTATCCGGCCGTCTGCCGCGATAGGGTTAACTAAGCCGCCGTCTGCCGCTTATCAGGAGCCAACGTCATGCCCCGTTGAGACTGTCTCTCCCGTCGCAGCCCGTCTGCTACTTTTCCGGACCCAATCTCAGTCTCCCCTCAACACTTACTTCCAGTTCATCTACCGAAATCTTGGTAGCGCTGTCGTCACATAGCGTACATGGCGACATATAGCCTATAGCCGGAGCCCTGGGATAATGCAACTCCCATATATATATACGAGGGCAGATCAAAAAGTAAGTTGCACTTCCAAGTTATGGCCATTTATTAAATAACCTATACAAAAGCGACACGGCTATGACAGCATACAATGTAAGTTCACTTTTCCACATAGTTCCCAAGAGACTCTAAACATTTCTCCGAACGGACAACCAACTTTTCGATTCTGGATGCATAGAAATCTCCTCCAGCGCTATGTAACCACACGGAGACAGCTGCCTTCACCTCCTCATCATTTCGGAATCGTTGTCCAACGAGATCCTTTTTGAGCTTACCGAAAACATGGAAATCACATGGCGCTAAGTCGGGACTGTATGGAGGTTGTTGCCATACCTCCCACTTGCATCGATGCAGCAGTTCGCACGTTTGGCGGGCCTTGTGCGGCGAGTGGAATTTATGCCGAAAGGAACGACAATCAACGCGGCTTCGTATTGACAAACGTTAAACCGGTTGCATAAAGCAATTAAAGAGAAGCGGCAGGGAAAATTGAGCGACGGTGTGATTTTGTTGCACAATAACGTAACACCTCACAAGGCCCGCCAAACATGCGAACTGCTGCAGCGATTCTAGTGGAAGGTATGGCAACAGCCTCCATACAGTCCCGACTTAGCGCCATGTGATTTCCATGTTTTCGGTAAGCTCAAAAAGGATCTCGTTGGACAACGATTCCGAAATGATGAGGAGGTGAAAGGAGCTGTCTTCATGTGGTTACATAGCGCTGGAGGAGATTTCTATGCTTCCGGAATCGAAAAATTGGTTGTCCGTTCGAAGAAATGCTTAGAGTCTCTTGGGAACTATGTGGAAAAGTGAACTTACACTGTATGCTGTCATAGCCGTGTCGCTTTTGTATAGGTTATTTAATAAATGGCCATAACTTGGAAGTGCAACTTACTTTTTGATCTGCCCTCGTATATATATTGAAAAAAGACGGTATATAACAGTATCATAGTTGTAAGAACAACGCCCCTCTGAAATAGGTAGAAAAACAACATAAAATACGTTTTATTTGCATGATACTAATGGAAAACGTTAAAAAAAGGATAAATACAACTACTTTAAATGTAAATAAGGGCGACTATTTTCGGAGCATATAATAGTTATAGTTTTTCCGGCCAGGAAAAATCAAGTGTGATTGTGAATACGGAGAGTTCAAACATCCGAAAATCACGATACTCTATAATATGAATAAAGGAAACAACAGAATTATTTGACAGGCAAACTTCATGGGGGCTGACAGAAATGGAAACACGAAGGGTTTTGTCCCAGGGTTTAAAATTTATGTTCCGATGCTCATGCAAAATAACAACCCGAAAACAAAACAAATGAAGCAAGGGGGGTGGATAAGCGGTGAAAAAAAAAAAAAGAATGGAGAAAAATGAAATTATTCAGTATTACAAACAGGCCAAGATTCCCCCTCCCCCCCTGCAAAAAGAAAAGCGAAGGCCCTTGTCCTGGGGCAATCGCACTATGTACCGCAGAAATTGTTGACTACTCTCTATCTGGGGGCACCCTACAGGTGAGTCAACATTGTTCCTTTGGTTCCACCTCAATTCTGATTGAGCACCTCCAGTGGGGAAATAATTTTTTAGAGCAAAAACGTTTATGTAAATACAGTGATACCTCGACTAACGAAGATAATTCGTTCCGGAATCCCATTCGTTAGCCGAAATCTGCGTTCGCCTAAACGTCATTTCCCGTAGGTTTCTATACAAATTCGTTTCATTCTTTCTGAATGCTGTCTATTATTTTAAGATAAGTTTTATGAAACAGTAAAAAGCACACTATAAAAGTGCAAAAACTAACCAAAGGCTGAGATGAACAGCTACCTAATCGAATGAAGGAGAATGGAAATTAGAATGAGAAACTGACGATCTTTACACTATTATACTGAAAATATATTACAGACTTTATACAGTAAGTCCTCGGTTTACGCGGTTAAGGCTGCTATGTACTAACCCATTGGATACTCTCACCTCAATGTTAAGCTATGGAGAAAATTTGTCCACGGATTACCGACTTGAATTCAAAGATTTTTTTTAAAAAATTGTACTCCGTCATAGAGAAAGAAATTTTACATTTGTGTACATTTTTCGTTTTTTTTTTTTTAAATGCAATTAAAATTTTGAAATTTAAATTATTCGGGGAAAAATCTGGTATAGTGTGTTTTAAACGCTCCTAAATTCCTTCGGTGGACGAAATTTATAAAATGAATCCTGTAGCGCTTTGCAGAAAGATTCAGGCTATCTGACAATACCAATTTTATTTGATTATCAGCATTTATGTACCTGTAAATAGTTAACAAAAATATATTTTAAATAAAAAATTTCGGGGAAGTGCTTAACCCCCCCAAGAGAGAGAGCCATTACAATCCCTCAAAATGTCAATCCTATCGGGGGTGGAATTCTCGAACTGTCAACTGGTCTCCTCCCACCACAAGAGTCTGAAAGGAGAGGAAAAGGGAAATACGATTTTTTTCCTTAGTACATAGCAGCCTTAATTCGTCCCAGAACATTCCGCATATGTAGAAAGCGCGTCAGTCGAAATGTACCATCATCAACACCATCACCGCGTTTCTGCTTTAAATCTTCGAAGATATTTAATGCTTTCTCTTGTACCAGCGCAAAACTTATCGGTATGCTTCCGTGTTGGAGATCTTCGGTCCAAATTGTCAACAATTTCTCTGTTATTTCTATTAAAAACACCTCTTTTCTTTGGAATTATCGTCGATTGCTACCGCCGAATTATCGTCGATAACGAGATATTCTCGAAGGCTCAGTCATAATTTCATTGTTCTGAATTTTAGGGCCATTTCGAGTGCTTGTTCAATCGATTTGAATCCTCAGTTTAATACGATTTGTAAACGTTGAAAGCGAGGGCGCGGTAGCCCAGTTGGCAAGAGCAGCGGGCCAGTGATCTGAAAGTCCATGGTTCGATGCTCGTCCCTATAAACCTACCACCGTGTTCACTAAAGGTGGCCGGGGCACGTAAAATAGGGCGTGGCTACAATGTCCTCCAAGTTCTCAAATTTACCTCTTGAGGTGCGGGGTCAAGTGTTCCGGTCTCTTCACTTGACTCGGTTCAAAATTACGGGACCGGTCATTTAGCCAAGTCGGACTCCGACCCTTGTGGTGCTATTAAAAACCGGAGCCGCACCTTCATCGCCTATAGCCTTCGGGACTTGATCTGATGTTACATGTCGGTCAAGGGGCATAAGCAACAACAACAACAACAAACGTTGAAAGTGGCAAGTACAAATCTAAAATGAGGTTGCTTTTGCAGAAATGGCATCCTCTCTGGCCCAATTGGTTTCTCCCGTGATCTCTTCACAGGGAGGGTCGCTCCCCTTAATGAATGAAGGTTTTGCAAACGAAATTTGTCCCGTAATCAAATGGATTCATTTCCAAATTTTTACCTTGGCACAGAAATTTCCGTCTGACTTCTGGCTGTAAGGGGCCCGAGATAGCCTAGAGATAGCACAGGAAGCTTGGAACTGGGGAGTACTTAGTTCGAATACTGAGGAGCGCCATTAAATACCTTCATGTGTAAGCCGGAAAGAGGTATGTTAAATCCGTAGACGGAAAACAAATCCCTTTATGAGGCCAGAGGGGGTGGGAGAAGGTAAGAGACAACCAGATGTCGCCCCTGGGGGTGTTCGGTCAAAATGGGGGTGGCACCAGGTGATGTTGGTTCACCTATACCAGTGACTCTCAACCACTGTTCCGCGAGATTCTTGAAGTGTGCCATCACTGCGAATACCCGTACATAATCGACGTCAGACAAGTAGTTCAATCAGTTCTACCTTCCTAGCGGGGACTGGCTCAACCAATGCGCATGACTGTTACAGTTCTGGACTTTTAAATGTGGATCACGAAATGAGAGTAACATTATCATTTTTAAGCCCAAATATACATAAATGAAGTTATCAAACAACAACAAACTCAAATTTTGCATTAAATGTAATTTGTAGTTAAAGAAACATTTTGTTTACTTTGTAACGCAATTTCATTTTTTATTTCGATGAAAAATTATTTCGTATGATATTTTTACAAATATGTTATAGGTACATCAATCAATTATCCAAGTAAAATTCTTTTAAATTTGTCTTATTGTTAGTGTGCTGCCAAATTTTAAAATTACTTTAAAGTGTACCGTGAGGTAAAAAAGGTTGAGAATCACTGACCTATACGGTATCCACATTCAAAGTAAACAACGATTCTCGTGTTCGATTAAGTGCGAATGGCTTAGCAAGTGACCGCATTAGCAAACAACACTTCCAGTTATAATAAATATACGAGTCAGTTAATTTGAAAAACTTAATTCATACTTGCCTGAAAATGTAGATTACAGCTACCGTTCTCTTAGGCCGTCTGCACACGGGACAACTCAAAAGAAACTGATAACTGACTCGAATCACAAACCAGTCCGTGTTGAGTCGTAACCTATGTAATTGAATGGAGCCACGCACACGGCGCAACTGGTTACAAACCCGTCGGGCGGGTTTGTGATTCGAGTCAGTTATCAGTTTCTTTTGAGTTGCCCCTTGTGCAGACGGCCTTATTCTCGTTTTTTTCTGTTTGTTAATAGGCAGAAATCCATAAGCCGCTCACTGCTTGAACTGAGGAAAAACTTTTCCAACTCCAAATCCCTGTTTAAAAAATTGAGTCGTTTTCGAAATATATATGGAATAGAAATTTCAATACAGTAAATATATTTGTTAGCCCTAGAATTTCATTTCTTTAAAAAGGGTCTTGTCTGTTTCTGGAGCGTATAGCAAGAATTTTTGAAACGTTAATAATCGCATGCGTATCATTCTGAACGGCAGATTTTGAAGAATCGTGAAAAAATTGGGGAAGTTATTCATTCGTCTTTGATTGTCAAGGTTACAATGAAGTGTTTCCATTGAGGGTTCATTTGAAAATTTGTTATTTTTAATTGAAATACAACAAAAAATGATCATCAAGGAGAAAAATTTTAACGAGAAAGAGAGAAAATCCTAAAACGCTGAAATTCTCGTAAAATTATAAAGTTTATAAGTGCTATTGGTACTGAAGAAATGATACATCATTTTTTGCGCCTATGCCTTTTGAGAATACCTGTTGAATCGACAGGGCATAAAACGTTCATCAGGTAATAAAAATGGAGTAAGCGATAGAGAAAGGAAAGGAAGAATGAAATAATATGAAATATTCGCAAGATGTATGGACGCTAAACATGGATCTTTTCATATGGTCCTACTTTCATATGCTGACATTAAGGCTGCTATGTACTCAGAAAAAAATCGTATTTCCCTTTTCCTCTTCTTGCAGACTCTTGTGGTGGGAGGAGTCCAGTTGACAGTTCGAGAATTCCACCCCCCTTAGGATTAACATTTTGAGGGATTGTAATGGCACTCTCTCTATAGGGGGGTTAAGCGCTGCCCCCAAATTATTTATTTAAAATATATTTTTGTCAACTATTTACAGGTACATAAATGCTGATAATCAAATAAAATTGGTATTGTCAGATAGCCTGAACTTTTCTGCAAAGCGCTACGGGATTCATTTTATAAATTTCGTCCACCTTAGGAATTTATGTGCGTTTAAAACACACTATACCAGATTTCCCCCCCCGAATAATTTAAATTAAAAAATATTAATAGCATTTTTATAAAAAACGAAAAATGTACACAAATGCAAAATTTTTTCTCTATAACGGAGTACAATTTTTAAAAAAAAATCTTGGAATCCAAGTCGGCAATCCGTGGACAAATTTTCTCCATGGGTTAACATTGAGGTGAGCGAATCCAATGGGGTTAGTACATAGCAGCCTTAACCCTTTAAACCACCCATTCTTAATCCTTACAATCCTTTTACATAATGCAATAGTTCTCATCGTGAGTGGTAGTCAGGTACCAGAACACAAGACTTAATCACGCAAAAAATGCTGCAATATATATATATATATATATATATATATATATATACATACATACATACACACACACACAAAAGAGGTTTAAAAAATATATTCGAAGGCTTTTATGGATGCGCATTCTAGATATCCTAATCCCTGTCTGTTTAGCGCGTGCCGACATTAACCTTTGAAAGCATCCATCAAGTGAGCGTCCTCGCCACTAACCACCGTGATGCAATGGTTAGTGCGGCTGATGGTCAAGTACCAGCTTTTGAGGCCTTTGGATTTTGTTTCACAAAGAGGACCCACGTTTTCTATCGCCATCTAACTAACGATCGTATAGGAACTACAGACGGCTGCTTTCGCGCGGAAGCCCTTTCATGTGGACCCTGCGTGGAGGCTGTCAGTTGTTTCCGCTTTTTGCCAAGTGGCGTTCGCTGATCCCAGGGGCGTTCATCCCTCGCATACCTTCCTGGAACGCTAACGGCTGGCAAATGTTTTGCCAAACAGTTGGAGTGATGCAAGCCAAATGACACCCGACTGCAACTCCGGCGATTTCTCGTTCTGTCCGTTTCCGTTAGAAAATCTCCTGCAGGATGCTCGAAGGTTTGTCTGGAGACTCCGTGGTGTGATCGAACTATCTCGTTCTGGACTTGAACTGAAAACTCACAGTTATCTCTGTACATGCAAGGAATTATATTTTGAAGGTTGTACAAATGACTAAAGTGCGTGCGTTGCGGAGTTTGCTATAGAAAACGAGTATTCAGTTTTCGGAATCGTGCTGTGACGCCTGAGATGGAGTTTTAACAATTGGCTTTTTCTGAAGGCTATTATAACCCTAGAACATTTTGAAAGGAATGAATTGAATGTGAATCGAAATTAAATTTTTAGAATTAATACCGCTGGTTGGTTTCGATTTTAATTAATACACAGAATTTGTGTTCAGGTGGAAAGAGGCTCAACTTCCGTGTTAGGTGAACTTTGTATCGACAAGGAAAAAAAAATCATGCATCAATAATTTTATGAAAAGATATCATGACGTAAAGAGTCGCCTGTGTTTCTTAATGTTTGGGTAATTTTTTTGCCGAGCTAAAAATATTGAGGACTGGAAAGTTTGAAAAATATAATACTATGAATGTTAAGCAAAGGGGCAAGAAATGGTGGTTCACATCTGTACTCAACACCTAGTATGTCTGAAAGAGAAAAACTTCGAAAATATAAACCAGTGTTTAAATAGTGGAATAAATATGTTATTTTAGCACTTCAATTAATTGTCATTCTCTGATATAACGGAATACCGTGTACGCTAATGAAATATTGAACTGATTACTTTTAAGAGAAGACATACCTCGATTGCATTGTGAGCTTTCTTATTGCTGCATAAGAAAATCCTATTTAATTTCTTTTCAAATGTGACTCACTCGGAGAGAGTGTTACGAAAATGCTGCTTACAAAATTCACGCCATTTATAGTCCAAACTAATGAATGGTGGTCATTAAATCGGCGCAGTAAATAAATAATTTTCATCATACTTCCAGAGGTACAACGACTAAAGAAGTAAATTTTATTGCGGACTAAATATACCATACATACAGCACGATGATGAATGACTCAATGTAACTCTTTCTGTGTAAGATTGATAAATTTCGAACATTCATGCATTCCAGAAGAAATGAGATGTTTTTAAGCTGCTTGTTTCCTTTGATCTTTCAAGGTAAGAAATTCTGATATTATAGAAATAACATGGTAACTTGGTGTATTTAAATTTATATTTTGTCAGTGACATTTGGCTTTGACAAAATTGACAGCTTTAATCGTGCTTGCACTTAGCTACGTATGGTTTTTCTTATTTTTCTTTATTTTAAACCATTTTAAATTTTTTGTTGCGATGTTATTTTAGAAAACTACATTTATAATTATATTGAATTCATTCTTTCTCTTCCTCGTCGTACAAAACAGTGGAAATCCTATAAACATGTGTTACAAACCCGTCGGACGGGTTTGTAACCAGTTGCGCCGCGTGCGTGACTCCATTCAATTACATAGGTTGCGACTCATCACGGACTGGTTTGTGATTTGAGTCAGTTATCAGTTTCTTTTGAGTTGCTCCGTGTGCAGACGGCCTTATTCAAATACAATTTAATTTTTATTAAATATGTTCATATTCATTACATTTATAACATAACCGAAATCAAGTGCGATCATTTCCATAAGAGTCCAGCGAAAGTTCTTACGCTTTGTTCGATGAATGCAGTTACGTGATATTTGGGACCCATGGTTTGTCCGAGCATTTTTAAATACAAATAAAGGCGTGAACGAGATGAAATACCCTTATATTCTACATTCAGTGCTTTAATGTATTTAGATACAGTAATTTCTTGCGTAAACACACTCTTTTCCTCGGTAGAAATTAAAAGGTCGTATGCATTTTCAGCTTTCAATTATTCTTTTGGTATTTATAATTATTCGTCAAATAATGTATTTTGTATTGATGATTGTTTGCTAGGTAATTATAGTTTCTTTTTATCTCATTATACAAGGAAACAAGGTCTCGTCACATTATATAATGTAGGTCACATTTGCTCTTTTCTGCCGTTTTAAATTCGTATCCAAGAATTTCGTTAAAGGACTTATAAAAAGCTTTTAAGATTGTGAAACAAAAATAAACTAAACTCCCCCCCCCCCCCCAAAAAAAAAAAAAGAAGAAAAACAAAAAAAGAAAGTAAAATCATTCTCAACAACCTTTGACGGCAAATTTTTTGGCAAAACAGTATAGTATACGACTTCACCTAGATGACCTTCTTATTAATGCTATTTTGACTGATGAAGGACAACAAAATTGGGTGCATATGTTTTGCTTTGTTGTAGATTGAAAAATCTTTCATTTTTCAGTACCGTCAGAGATTTCTTGGGGTTCTCACTCAAAAGTTTGTTTACGCAATAAATCACTGTATCCAAATGCAATAAAGCACTGAATTAGACTCTAGGGGGCATTTCATCTCGTTTACGCCTTTATTTATATTTAAAAATGCTCTTAACCTGTCACAAATATCGCGTAACTGTATTATCGAACAAAGGGTAAGAATACATTACTTTCGTCGGATTCTTATGGAAATTATCACACTTGATTTTAGTTCGTATTATAAATGTAATGGATGTGAACATATTTAACATAAATTAAATTGTATTTGAAAAAAACAAGTAATATATAAAAAAAAAATTTAAAGTCAATTCCTACTTAGGTCAACGAAGAAAAATTTGAGTGTGAACTGATAGTAGGAATTGAAAAAAAGGATTGCCTGCCAGAACCTTGCCTACTGTGCGAGATTAGGAGGGGGGGGGGGGAAAGAGAGAGAAAAAGTTTGTCGGGTTGGGGATTCGATCTCGCAACCTACAGGACGGGAGAAGCGCGCGATACTGCAGTGCTACCGTTTACACAGTAACAAGAGGGAAATTACTATTCAAGAGCAAGAGACGCTGTAGGTCTAAAACTAAAATTGATTAATTAAATTTAATTAATGAATTAATATTTGAAAAAATTGTATTAACATCAAGTGTCATCCACTACAAATTTAAAAAAATGTATTTGAACTTGAGTGGATGAATAAAAAGTACTTTTATTAACGATTGGAAATTTGAACAAGATATATATAGAGAGAGTGTGAACTAATAGTAGGAATTGAAATTAAACTTTCAGAGAATTGTCATTCTTATTAAGAGACAGGCCTTTTCGATTTAATTTTATTAAAGCTATCAATAAGTAACCAGGCCCGCCGTCAGGGTGGGGCAGGGGGGACAAAATCCCCGGGGCCCGGGCTTCCAGGGGGCCCGGTTAAAATAAGAGTTGACTAAAAAAATGTATACAATGTTCAAATATTGAGTGGAGAGGGGGCATGCTGTATTATTTTGCCTCGGGCCCTGGCTCAGTTGACGGCGGTCCTATAAGTAACACATTCCCCACGATTCCACGATTCACATTCCATCATAAGTAACACGGTTCCACGAGAATAACATGTTTATTGTCGCATTTTCCGTGTGAAATTTCCTCCTCATCGCACAAGTATTTTTCAGTTCTCAAGAAATTTCCTGAAATTTTCTAAGGACAATGAGGATATTTGTACTGGCAGTTTAAAATGAAAACAAAGGCGGGAACGAGATGAAATGTTTCCTATGTTCTACATTCAGGGTTTTGATGCATTTAGGCCGTCTGCACACGGAGCAACTCAAAAGAAACTGATAACTGACTCGAATCACAAACCAGTCCGTGATGAGTCGCAACCTATGTAATTGAATGGAGCCACGCACACGGCGCAACTGGTTACAAACCCGTCGGGCGGGTTTGTAACCAGTTGCGCCGTGTGCGTGGCTCCATTCAATTACATAGGTTGCGACTCATCACGGACTGGTTTGTGATTCGAGTCAGTTATCAGTTTCTTTTGAGTTGCTCCGTGTGCAGACGGGCTAAGATACAGTGATTTCTTGCGTCAAAAAAAAAACTTTTCCTCAGTAGAAATTGGAAGGTCGTAAGCATTTTCAGCCTTCACATATTCGTTCTGTATTTAAAATCATTATTCGTTAAATAATGTAGTTTGTAATTATGATTGCTCGTTTGGTAATTACAATTTCTTTTTATCTCATATTATATCTCATATAATGTTTCTGCCGTACAAAATAATATTTGTTTAGTTGACTGTTGATTAAAATATGTATATCGCATTTATTCAACTTGTTCAGTCACTGACAGACATAATAAGACAGAAAAAATTCTTTTAATAAAACTGATTTAGACCTATTGATATCGAAAGCAGTGACAAGTAAGAGTGGTAAATTTATTTCAGCGCAAATAACATTTTCATATGAGTAACGATAAGATTTAATTTTTAAAAAAGGTATACACGAATAGCAAAATAATAATGTAAACCATGTATCAGAAAATGTTCTTCTTATAGGCAAAGAATAAAAAATGTTTTTCGAATGAATCTAAAAAATATAAGAAATTTCCCCCTTTTTTTCCACGATTAAAGTCGACCTCGGGAAAAAAGTTTTATATCCCTCTAAATTATCTTTTTTTTTCTACAAATGCAGTGCCTCTTAGATTCTAATTACCGTACTTTTCGGTCCATATGACGCACCTCAAATTTATAGGAGGATTTTTGGGAAAGAATATTTTATATTTTGTTATGTATATAAAGATATTCACTCTCCTACTTAATAAAGATAATATATATATATATATATATATATATATAATAAATATAATAAATAATATATATAAAATATATAATACATATAGTAAATATATATAATAAATATATGATAAAATATTAATTTTATTTTAATGTTACCTTCGGACCATAAGACGCACCCCAATTTTAAGTCAATTTTTTTATGTAAAAGGGCGAGTCTTATGGTCCAAAAAATACGGTAAATTACGTGGATACTATATGTTTTATTTATAAAAATGCCACTATAGTAAAATTTAAACTTCCAATTAACTTCATTTTCTTTCAAGTTGATGGGATAATTCATCAAAGAAATTTTTAAAAAGTATTTATTAATTCATAGAATTTTCAAGTTTATATGATTCAACAGAAAATTTAAAAACATGGTATATAAAAAGTTCTTTTTATCTTGTAATTATGTAAATCTAGCCTAACTTGTCAGAGAATAGGAAATAGCAGATCGGCGCTATCAAACTGGCCTGTTTGAACCTCTTGGAATTGTGCAGACAAACCCTGCAAAATCTATCGTAAAGTTCTCAACTCCTGTTTTAGCGATCCATTTTACGCAAATTTAAAATTTACTGGGGAGATAAATAAGACAATCATTTTAAAGTGGGATGCCAACACTTCATGCACGATCGCAGTGCTGAAACGTGAGCACATAATGTGGAAGTGCTCATTCCAAGATGGAGTTCTATTGTTGACAATCATACGTAAACATTGCAACGATTATTTTACTGTGTACTCTGCTCTATTTATTATCAATCAACAAACACATCTAATCAGTCAATGTCGTAGCCACAAAACATTTTGTGTGCGTGTGTGTGGACCACAGGCCCCCTTTTGGCTCATGCGATACTGATAACGTATGAAAGACCTGAATTCCTAGGGATCGATTCCCCCGTCCCGCCTTATAACACGACTGACTGGCTGAATACCCGTACTTCGCTACGGAGTACATTCAAATTAAATACAACGGTCAATGTATGCAATTAATACCAAAAAAAAATAAATATATATATATATATATATATATATATATATATATATATATATTTATTTATTTATTTATTTATTTATTTATATATATTTGTAATAAATACAATGATCAATGTATGCAATTGATGTAAAAAAAAGCAAAAAAAAAATATATTTATAAAAAAATCGCAAGGGATATTTTTACAGACAAAATAAAGTAGAAGAAAATATTCAAATTAAATCTAATAGAACATACTAAAGAATATAGTACAGTTAATATAGTACAGTTTGAGGCACATATTATTTACTGTATTTTAATAGTTTTTTGGATAATGTCCAATCGTCTGCCGCATTAGCAAGAAAAAAAAATACTTTTTGTCTATTTCGTTGTTATGCACGTGACGCAAAATTAATTTAAAGTATCACAAAAAGAAAAGAAACCACGTGATCGGCATTTAATAAATTAAATTCTAAAAATTAATCTTTAAAAATTTACCAAAAATCAGAAAATGGAGGCAAAGATTCAAAAAAGATTTCATTTTAAAGGAATTTTTATGATCTTTCTCGTGATATAAATTTTATAACCTTCAAATTATTATTTTAAATGCAAACTTTAAAAAAGTTACTAAAGCAGCTTAAAAGTTTAATTTAAAAAAATCTAAGAGGAAATTTTCAAAAATGTTTGTTAGTGCACCCCTACACTATAAGAAGAACCGCCATAAAAAATTTCAGCCCTTTAGGTCCAGCCTTTTGGTCTGTGCGTTGTATGTCAGTCAGTCAATCAGTCAGTAAGTGAGTCAGTCAGTTACGGAACTGTTTTATATACGTATATAGATTGTGTAACTTCCTGGTTACTATGTGCTATATTAGTGATTTCTAACCTGTGTGCCTCCACACTTTAGGGTGCCGAGAGATTTTATGTTGGATAAACAACAAACAACAACAATATCTATAGGGCCCACATAAAAAAATAGCCCCACTTATGACAAGTTCACATAGAATCCGTCAGCGTTAGCGTCACTCGTATTGAAATATATTTAACCAATTTCAAACCTCCAAACGATTAGCTACGAAGTTGTTAATGCCTGTGATTGGTTTAAAATATGTCAATACGAGTAACGCTAACGCTGACGGATTATATGTGAACAGGCCCTTAAACTCTCGCGCCCGACAGATTGCGGCATAAATTGATGCACTCGTTCCAGCACGCTCGCAAATGTTAGGCTCGATATCAAACACTCATTCTCTAAGCATCCATCTCAAGTCTTTGGGCCTGTTCACATAGGAGTCCGTTACGTTGCGTTAAGGAAAAGATGACGTTGAGACGAAAATAAACCAATCATAGGCGTTAAAAATTTCATTGCTAATCGTTTGGAGGCATATGATTGATTTATTTTCGTCTCAACGTCATCTTTTCCTTAACGCAACGCCTCGGACTCCTATGTGAACAGGCCCTAAGGGCCTGTTCACATAGGAGTCCGTTGCGTAGCGTTAAGGGAAAGATGACGTTGAGGCGAACATAAACCAATCATAGGCGCTAAAAATTTCGTTGCTAATCATTTGGAGGTTTGTCATTGGTTAAATATACTTCAATACTTTAACGCTCCGCCACGGACTCCTATGTGAACAGGCCCTTACATTCATAAAACAAAACTCTTTTTAGAGATTTCCATTGTAGTCCTCTAGTGTCATACTATTCTGAATACCATGGCTATTTTTGAAACTGTAATAATATATCCTATTCTGGTGTTTGTTACTTTATATCTATCAATAAATGAATAAAATCAACGATGGAGGAAGTATACATATGAACTTAAATTTAACATGTTCCTGAAATATACTCCACTTTGATTTTAATATTTAAAATTTTAAAAAAATTAGCAAGGAATCCCTAAGTTTCTAATCACATTCCTTAGGGTGCCATAAACATAAAAAGCTTGGGAATCCCTGTGCTATATGGTAGTAAGAGAAGCGAGTCCATGCCTATGTGTAACATTCAGAGTTTTCTATTATTCAAATCACTTCTCATTAGCTTCACTCAGATTTTAGATATATATTTCTCAACTGAAAAATTACAAATTTTACAGGAGGGCCAAAAAACATTTTATCAAATATGTCACAGCTGTAGATAAGAGGTTAATTAAAATGCCTTTAGAATACACTTAACACTATTTATTGAGTTTTCTTAAGAATCAACTAGCTGAATACCCGTTCTTCGCGACCCGTTCTTCGCGAGTACCTTTTAGGATAATTACAATGAAAAAGTAATGAAATTGCTTTTTAGAGGTTTTTCCTTATAAATGATATTTTATGTTTCTTCATTGGGCGGAACTAATATTGCCAGGCTCGTTCGCGAACTTACGAGTGAACAAGCTACGTAAAAATGACCGTGGGAAAAACAATATTCGCTTAAATCTACGCCAGCGTATTTTAAAGTTTGGCCTTGAGACTTGTTTATCGTTATGGTGAAGCATACTTTGAGGGGAAATTACAGTCTCTTAAATTCAAAGGAGAGGTCATTGGGTATTAGAGGAATGCGTGGTACGAACACTTTTTCTCCTTGAGCACACCCGGAAAAAATAATGGCTTCTTTATGCAGGACTTGTAGTTTAGTGCCATTGCACAATTTCGGTGGTTTTAAATTCCGGTGGAGCTTTACGGGTGTGCCCTTCCGCAAAGAGAGTTTATGGTATGGTAGACCCGGTGGTTTTAGGGAATATAAAAACTCTACCGTATAGTTAACCGCATCATCTGAATTACAGACAATGTCTATCGACTGTCAAAATTTCAGCCCTTTAAGTCCAGCGATTTGGTCTGTGCGAGATCTGCCAGTCAGCCACGGAACTGTTTTACATATAGGTTTAATTTAATACCCATAAAACATACTAATTTGAATTAAATTCTTAAAAAAACTTCCATCTCAATTAGTCTAGTGGTTAAATTTTATCTTATACTGTATTTTAATAATTTTTTTGTCACTTTATTTCATTTTCATGCACGTGACACAAAACTAATTTAAAGTATCACAAAAAGAAAAGAAATCTCGTGATCAGCATGTAATAAATTAAATTCTAAAAATTAATATTTAAGAATTCCCCAAAAATCAGAAAATAGAGGTAAAGATTCGAAAAAGATTTCATTTCAAAAGAATTTTTTTGATCTTTCTTGTGATACCAATTTTATAATCCTCAGATTATTATTTTGAATGCAAACTTTAAAAGAATGTTACAAAAAACAGCTTAAAAATTTAATTTAAAAAAATCTACGAACAATTTTCAGATTTCATTTTAAAGGCATATATATATATATATATATATATATATATATATATATATATATACTATATAACAGTTCCGTGACTAACTCGCAGATAACGCACAGACCAAACCGCTGGACCTAAAGGGTTGAAATTTTATATGGAGATTCTTCTTATAGTGTAGGGGTGCACTAAGAAAGATTTTTGAAAAATTCTTCTTAGATTTTTTAAAATTAAATATTTAAGCTGTTTTCGTAACATTTTTCAAAGTTTGCATTTAAAACAATAATTTGAGGGTTATAAAATTTATATGACGAGAAACATCATAAACATTCCTTTAAAATGAAATCTTTTTCGAATCTTTACCTCCATTTTCTGATTTTTGGGGAACTTTTAAAGATTAATTTTTAGAATTTAATTTATTAAATGCTGATCATGAGATTTCTTTTCTTTTGTGATACTTTAAATTAATTTTGCGTCACGTGCATAAAAACGAAATAAATTGACAAAAAATTATTAAAATGTAGTAAAAGATAAAATTTAACCACTAGACTAATTGCGATGGAAGTTTTTTTAAGAATTTAATTCAAATTAGTATGTTTTATGGGTATTAAATTAAACCTATATGTAAACAGTTCCGTGACTGACTGACAGACCTCGCACAGACCAAACAGCTGGACCTAAAGGGCTGAAATTTTGACAGTCGATAGACACTGTCTGTAATTCAGATGATGCCGTTAACTATACGGTAGAGTTTTTATATTCCCTTAAACCACCGTGTCTTCCATACCATAAGCTCGCTTTGCGGAAGGGCACAACCGCAATGCGCTTTCGGAATTTAGAACCACCGAAATTATGTAATGGCACTAGACTATAAGTCAGAGTCCTGCATAAAAATTTAATCGATAACATTATTTTAAACGGATGTGCTCAAGGAGAAAAAGTGTTCGTGCCACGCATTCCTCTAATATTCAGTGACCTTCCCTTTGACTTTAAGATACTGCAATTTCCCCTCAAAGTATGCTTCGCCATGGGGATAAATAAGTCTCAAGGACAAACTTTAAAATACGCTGGCGTGGATTTAAGAAAAAATTGTTTCTCCAACGGGGTCAGTTTTACGTAGTTTGCTCACGCGTAAGTTCTCGGACGATCCTGGTAATATTATTTCCGCCCTATGAAGAAACAAAAAGTATTGTTTATAAGGAAATCCTTTAAAAAGGAATTTCATTATTTTTTCATTGTAATTATCGTAAAATGTATTCCGTATCGAAGCACGGGTATTCAGCTAGTATATATATATAAAGCTAAATACCATTCACTCACTAATCACCGTCTCCGGAACGATAACTTCTAGGAAGCTGAAATTTTGCAGAGTTGTTGCTCTTAGAAACTAGGTGCTCATTGAGAAATCTTTTATTCAAAAAATCCAAACTTTTTGGGGCGTTAAAAAGGAGGTAAGCCGGCAAAATAAAACACTGACTGAATGATCACTGTATCTCTGGAACCATAAGGCCTAGGGAGCTGAAATTTTATATGGTTGTACCTCCTAGACTCTAGGTGCTTGGTAAATAATCTTTTGGAAAACCCAACTTTAAGGTGGGTGTTAAAGGGGCTTATCCCCCCCTTACGATAACGAGTATGCAGATTCTCCCTTCTGTAGGCAAATCGTCTGACCATAGGACCATAGGAACAATTGGCTAACTGTGTTACCTAGGCCAACGCCTTCAAGCTAAATCGTCTGTGCAATGATGACGCAATATAAAGGGGAGCCTTTCCACGGCTGTGAGTTCGCTCGCTCTCGTACGAGCTTAAATTTGAGAATAAAGTATTTTATTTTTGATTAGTTTCTTTATCGTACGTATTGAGGGCATTCCTTCAGGCGAAATACATATACAATTTTCATGAGATTTGATCAAAATAATAGTAAAATTTACTACAGATTGTGAGTTGTAAAATGTTCATTATTTTTTTTTCTTGCTTGTGTCAATGTCAAGTGATTTGAATAGCCTTCCAGGCAACTTGTATTTCGTTTGTAAACTTTACTGGCGCTGCACTGCGCTGCGCATATAAATGCCCCCAAAACAGATGTCTGGCAGACCAGTGTTACATACCAAAAGGCAACACATAAAATACTACATTTTTATACGCATCAAGAACATTTATTCATTCAGATGAATTCCATAATCCAGTTTTGCGGTTCATTAGTCTGTTAATGAACTTTTCATACTGGGGTACTGCTGATTGAACGCTACTTACTTTTGGACCGTGGTATATTAAAATTTTGCTGTCGCACAGATAAACGGAAGGGTAATTTAACGCATACTCCCCGAAATACGTGATGCACTTTCATTCAAATTTTTACAGTGCGCCTGAAGGATCACCAAATCGCGATTCTGTTGCATCTCCTTTTTAAGGTTTTCAAAGAGATTGTTGTACTTGTCATGCGTCGCTTCTTCTAAGGCTTTCAGCTCCGCTTCTTTCGCTTTTACCTTATCTACAAACCTTTGCTTCAGCTGTTCCTCTTTTTCCAGCATTTCTCGACCGTGTTGTTCTCGCTTCTTCTGATAAAACTGTGCCAAGTATGTTTCATCGCTACACTCCGGGAAACCAAGCTGGAGCATTCGGACTTGTTTGTAATTTTCGTAAAACTGGCTGTGGGTCCTCTCCCTCAGATCCTCCATGTTCACCTCGACAAGCGCTTGCTTGAGCATCAAGAATTCGGAGTGTTCCTCGTTTTCCATCAGCATCGTCCCCCACGGAAACACCCTGGCTCGTGTGAGGGTCTCCCCGACGCGAGCGTAGTCTCCGCTTGCAGCAATGGCGAATGGAACACGCTCGTTCGACTTGCGATTGGTGAGGGCAATTTCCTCGTCGTCGGTGGGAAAGCGATAGATCCTTACGTTTTCTTTCTCTATTTCTGCATTGATGGCCACCTTAAACTTCCGCAGCTCCTCTTTGGAGAGAGAATCGGACTTGGCCACGATGGGGATGATATTCACTTTTTCGTGCAACTGCCTCATGCAAAAGAGATCGATAGACTTCAAGTTGTGACCCGTGGGACATATGAAATAGAGGCAAGCGTGAATTCGAGTATCGTCGTAGAATTCCAGTGACCTTTTCAGTTTTAATTCTTCTTGAAAGTACTGTTCAAACTGGGATTCGATGTAGTTAGTAATGGGTTGGGCGTTTCCGTTTCTGTTAATTTGATCGCCATATCCGGTAGTCTCCACGACTGTGAGCTTCAGGTTGACTCCTTTCTCGTAAAGGTTGTACGTTTTGGGTTTCAGTTTGACCTCCGAATGAATGTGAGTATCAGTGGAAACATGATGAGGTACACGAAATAAAGCGCTAACTAAGGTAGATTTCCCTATTCCCGTTTCTCCTATGAGCAAAATATTGAACACAAAACCTCCTTGCATTCGTTTCTTCACAATTTGATGAGGCAGACTCTCCAACCCCACGTCACCTGAACAAGAAAGTTCTCGAACTCCGACAAATAAATTTGCATTTTCCAGTTCGTCCATGCTTACTTTCACTTTTTTTTCGACACGCTGTTTATAAAAAACCAAAAATTAGTGTTAAAAATACAATTAAAAATAATTTAATATTATTTATTATTGTTAAACAGGGCAAGAACTTTAAATTAGTGTCCTACTCAAAATTTCCGTAATTAGAGGACCTTCATAGAATCTATCGTAGAACCAACTCAGTTTTGTCTAAATCCTTATACTTAAATGGCTCTGCCCGTTATCTAATCTTCATCTGAACAGTCCTTTCCGATAGTAATACGATCATAAAAAAACTTTGCCGATATATGGACCTCTAGCGGCCGTTCCGCTCAACCGATCGAGATGAGATTTCAGATATAGTTATTCAAAGGTATGAGCTCGGGATTCTGTGAACGGCAACCAAGTGGAGCTTACGGTTACGGTTATAGGTATAGAAACTCGAAATTTTCGAACGCCCACTTTTTCCCGTCGCAAAATGCTCAGCTCATATGAAAACCCTAAACAGCGTTGGAACGGTACGTGTATCACAAAAAACGGATGCGTTATGCACGCACAAAAAACAGCTCTGCGAACGGACTGTGATGGTACCCATGTGGAAAATATGTAATCCAAATAAAAGTTTTCTTTTTTCCGATCTGTGTTGTCATCAATGATTGGTCTCTTGCCTCTGTCATATGCAAATTTCCCCCGTGTGTCCCGATCGTGTTTCTGTTGGCTGTTAGCAGAGTTGTTTTTTGTGCGTGCATAACGTATCCGTTTTTTGTAATACACGTACCGTTCCAACGCTCATTAGGGTTTTCGCATGCGCTGAGCATTTTGCGAGGGGAAAAAGTGGGCGTTGTCATTCGAAAATTTCGAGTTTCTGTACCTATAACCGTAACAGGGAGCGCCACTATGTTGCCGTTCGCAGGATCCCGAGCGCATACCTCTGAATAACTATATCTGAAATCTCATCTCCATCGGTTGAACGGAACATCCGCTAGAAGTCCATACATCGGCAAAGTGTTTTTATGACCACCCTGTATTTAATTCCTTTCATTAAAGTTATAATTTTAATACAAAATTAGAAGTTTGCGTTCAATTAATAGAAATGTCTTTTGATGAAGAAAAAGCGCAACTAGCGTAAATATGAAAATTATAATTTCTTCGATGTTAATTTCGCAATATTGTGACAAAACACTGAAATGTAGCCATGAAAACTTAACTATGATAAACTTGGTAACATTTTAAATTTTAAGTTCCTCGAACTTAACCCAGTTCTACAAAAGAATAGTGTAACGTTTGTTTAGAGAGCATGAGCACACAAACGAACGCATCGCTAAGAAACAATCGTCTGCATCGCAAACTGAAATGACATTCGGGGTCAAACTGAATTTTAAAAAAGAATTGAAGTGAAAAATTTAATTACGTTGTTGTATTAAAGAGAAAAAAATGTAATTTTTTCCTGTTTTTTTTAAATGGTCGCTTAAGAAACTTCAAGTTACAAAAGGTTAATAAAAATGACGTATAATGGTGGTCCAAAGGAGAGTGAGACTTTTCTATGAGCGATAGTAGTTAAATACTATGAGCTTTGCGTTTTCTCTGGTAGAGGACGTTGTTATGCAAATACGTTATAGTCGGAAAATGTCAGTTTGCACGTGCTTAAGCACGATGAGTACGTACGGTCGGGGCATGGATTCGTCCAAACAGTCCCAGCGACGGGTCATTCAATTTTTGACGTCAGAGGGTGTTAGTGGGGCCAAAATTTATCGTCGTGCGAAGGATGTGTATGGCAGTGGCGTCGCGAGCATAACTGGCCCCCGGGGCACGATACCTTTTTGGCGTCCCCAACCGTTTTGGAGACAAAATGATACAATGGTCTTGGTGTGCCCCTCTGCGAGTGGCTCCCGGGGCATGATAGACCCCATTGCCCACCCCCTCTCTACGCCACTGGTGTATGGACATGATTGTCTGTCGCGGTGTGCAGTATCCCGAGGATTTCGTGAATTTAGTAAACTACGCGTGAGCAAGGGACACGCCGAAACCTGCTCAAGCACACTTGGCCATCACCGTGGAATAGACTGATGTCAAACACAGCATGCGATTTCATTGAAGATTTCATTGTCTATCGTCTCGCTGTTATGGGGTGAAATGATGATGCATATTACTTACGGTCGATCAAGTTTATATAATTTTACAAATTAGGTGGTGTTTACATTAATATTTCAATAACTTAATGGGAAAAGAAACATATCTGAAGTAATTTAACGGAATGAGGTATTCGCCGGATACTGCTTTCCGTAGTTTTTACCATGTTTTTATTAACTCGCTTTCTTGTTTGCTTGTGTGTTTGTCCTGTACAAATCTTGCAATCGATTTTTAACTAACTTCCCGACTAGCTAGACATTTGAAACTTTTAGAATAGCTCAGAACACGATGACAATGCATTATTTTAATACTTTTAGCCTTCTTGAAGCAGAATTAAATCATTTTCAGTTATTTTCAGTTAATTTTGTTTTGTAGACTGGTGAAGCCATCTATCGACCGGGACGGGAACAAAAAGTTAAACGCAAGTTAACTTCCAATTAATTTCCTTTTCTTTCAAGTTGATGGGATAATTCATCAAAAAAATTTGAAAAAAGTATTTATTAATACATAAAATTGTCAAGTTTATATGATTCAACAGAAAATTTTAAAACATGGTATATAAAAAGTTCTTTTTATCTTGTAATTATTATAAATTTATTCTCTGGCAGACCGGATGCTTAATTTACTGTCTGTGAGTAAGTATCGCCAAGCTACTGTCTGATAAGGCGGTAACTATCGCCGAGCGGCAGTCATGAGAAAATGAAAAAAAAAAGGTATCGTGTTGATACGTAAGTATTTATAACAATATATCAGTTTTGACTGAAGGTTAGTAAACCGTATGTAAATTTCGTTGTGGACTGAGCACATTTTAATTTGATAAATCTGATGTATAAATATATATTGTTTTGAATCTTGCTTTTTTTTTCTACTTGAAATCTCGTTACGTGAAATTTATCTCAGAATGATTTCCACTACATTTACTAATTTATTAGTTCACAAGCTTAAAATTTGAAATTCGACATTAGACACCGTTTTTAGGCTTAAGTAAAGAATTGGGTACCCCTTGGCGTGGTTTGGTAAAATTTTCAAAATTCGCCAAAATCACACTAAAAGACGATGGTAGGGGCAACATAGCGGACAACAAAATGACGTGTATATATTATTGAATATACAGTCAGTTTTAGGCATTTTAAGTAGCATAAATAGGTACTTTGGGATTATCCCATCGACCATTTTCGCCAAACCCGATATTATCGCCAAAAGGTAGCTTTTCCGCCAATAACCGCAAATTTTATCACATTTACTGTGTAATCTTTGACTACTCGATTGTTCTTTAGCGTGTTGAAATATACTGTTTTTTTTTACTCCGCTTCAAAATGATTCAAATTTGGGATTTGCCTAGCACCGAAGAGAGTGCAGTGGCATATTTTCAAGAGTATGGAATCATTTCTTCTAAGAAAATATGCGTGAATGGCCACGATATGGCGTTGTATATCAAAACTGATTAGCAATGGCGGTGCAATGTAAAGGGGTGCGTTAAACGAGTAGCTATTCGAAAAGGCACGTGGTTGGAGGTGTCAAAACTCCTTTTTGTGACTGCCCTCTGGTTTATTTACTGCTGGTCGCACGAATTAACAATTGAATGGGGAGAAAAACAGCTGGATTTGACAGGAAAGACAATTGTTGATTGGAACAATTTTATGACGGAAGTGTGCACTCATAGCCTTCTACAACGTGATTCGAAACAAATAGGAGGTCCGAACAAAATTGTAGAGATAGATGAGAGCCTTTTTACAAAGCGCAAAAACCAAGTTGGTCGTATTCTTCCAGAACAATGGATATTTGGGGGACTGTGCAGAGAGACCAACGAGTGTTTCATCGTAAAGGTTCCCAATCGAAATGCAGCAAATCTCATGGCTGAAATTAGGAACAACATTGCAGAAGGAAATACAATTTTCTCAGACTCGAGGAAAAGTTACAAAACTGATGAATTGGAAGCAGCGGGATTCCAACACTTTAAAGTGAATCCCCGATATAATTTTGTGGATCCTGAAACTGGTGCACATACACAAAATATAGAACGATTGTGGGGTTTGGCAAAATGGCGAAACAAAAAACACCGCGAAACTACCCGAAAACACTTGGATTTGTATTTAAACGAATTTATGTGGCGGCGACTGCACAAGTATAATGACTTGTTTGTTTGAGCTTTAAAAGCTATCAAGGATTTTTGGCCGCCGAAATGATTGATAATAATATATATGGTTAGATTCAAGAATAATTCAATGTGTAATTATAAAAATAGAGGTTTTTACTTTGTTTTGATTCTTTTTATTAATAATGTGTTTTAATAATATTATTGTATTAATAATAAATTTAATGTGTTTAGAATGTGTATTTTGGAAATTGCTTTTCAATATGATGGCGCCAAAGGATTTGCACATTTTTGCGAGCATTGACAGGTCGACGGAATAATCCTAAAGTACCCATAAATATTTCAGAATAAATCCTAAATGACATTCTTTCCTCATAACTGAAACTAAAGAATAGGATACTGTAATCATAGGCGTAGCGTCGGGAAGGGGGGGGGAGGCACGGAGGGGCACGTGCTCCCCCCCCCAACTTAACTTGAAATAAATTAAAATGTTAATAGAAGTTCAGTTAAAATCGGAAAATTGTAGAAAACTTTTAAGAAAGTTGGGTTTTTTACGCCTTTTCAAACAGTTAAACTGAAGATTCCGATTATGCCTTTAGCCTTAACATAGTTTTTAACAATGATATGATCCATAACAAAAATTCGATGCTATATCTTTCTCATTTTATTTATATTATATTTATTTTTCTCATTGTATAACTTTTGAATATTACTCAAACATCAATTCTATTGTTATTCAATTTCAAAAAATCATAATATTTCATATTTTAAGGACCGTCCGGTAGTCAATGCGCGGAGGAGAGCCCTAACTGAATTCGATTCCCCCCCCCCCCCAAAAAAAAATAAATAAATAAAAATAATAATAATAAAAATTTAAAATTTAAAAATCTTAAAAAAATTAAAATTTAGAAGCACGCTACGCCTATGACTGTAATGTAAACAATAAAACGGTACCCACTTCTTCAATTTAACCGAAAAATCATTTAAATACAAACCTGTTATATGTTCTGTGTTCAATCTTATAATGATAAAAACTTCCTTATAATGGAACAATCTTATAATGGCAATAACTTCACCGCATTTATCGCCCGTGTCAAAAGGGATACCCACTTCTTTTATAAGATCCCTTTTCTGTAATGATTTCAACATCGTCTTTTATACGAATTCTCTGTAATAACCGTCGTCCTTTAGAGTAATTTTGGCTAATTTAATAGCTTCGCCAAACCGCGCCAAGGAATACCCACTTCTTTACTTTAACCGTACCTTTTTCACTTTGAATTTAATTGTAGTTAGCAAAAGTGGAAATGTGGTGTGAAAAGTGAGTGTTTTCTTGAATTCATTTGAATTAATTGGTAGATTTTTGCGCAACGTTGGCGACAGGTCGGGGTTAATATGAAGAACATGATGCGGTCATGATACGGTCGTCAAACTGTGGCGTTATGACGCCAGTGTGGTAATACAAATTGAAGAAGGATGTGTTGAACATTAACAGTAATATTTCTAGCAAACCCCGAAACGCGCCAAACCTTTGGCTTAAAAGAATGGCTTGGCTGGAAACCGTATCATGTTCTTCATATTTACCCAGGTCGGTATAATGGGAAAGTACCGAAGCAACTCTACTACCGATATATACACAAAGATTGATTTTGCCATGAAAGCTTACCTTTGAAAAATATTTTAAAAGTTTGTGTATTCCACAAAAAATGTCAAGGTAACATAACGTTGTGATAATAAAGTTCACAAAATTCTTCGCAACAGTGCATTTCACAAAACATTATTTAAAAAATCTTTAAAATGTTGCCAGCAGAGAGAAAATTTTAAAGCGGGTTAGTTTTAAAGCTCTTGTAGCTTTTGTACTAGACCCATTAAGGTTTTCTACATCTTTTTTTCAGGCGTGACGTCATTTATTGCATAATAGTCAATGGTTATGAGTCATTTTCATCCAAAGGCCTTATTCACATTGCTTCCGGAGTGGAGCATAGCGTCAGCGATAAACATTTTATCCAAACGCAAAGCCCAGCGTTATGACCACGTGATATGTCAAACCAATCACAGGTTATGTAAGCAATCTTGGCGCTACCGGAGGTACGCTACGCTCTGGTTGCAAAGTGAACAGGGCCTAGGCAACACTCAGAATTTAACCCCCAACCTCCTAAAAATATACTAACTCCCAGCTAACACAATAGGTCCATTCAAGAAGTTTTATAATAGGCCATGGACAAAGCCGCCATCAATTAGGTAGTTTCATGCAACGTCACCGAAGGGCACGAAGAGCAAAATCTGATGTTCTACGTTTTACACGTAGACCTCAGGTATGAAATATACACACACACACACCTTACTATTAACAGCTGAAGGTTAAGAGTTGTTAGTGAGCAGACACGGGGACGGGCTAATCTCGCAAACCGAGCATAGCAGGATATTGCGACTGGTACCGATGGACGCGGCCGGACGAGACGCGTGCACTGATGCCATCCTCAAGTTTCAAAACTTTAAACATTTTAAATTATTTAATTAAAACCGCCGAACTCAAAAGAAGCGGACAACAGAAACAGCTGACATTCCGGGTGAACCAGCTCCTTTCCGTTTCGCAAATTTCCACTATTTTCATGCATGCAAAATTCAACTTTTCCGTCCTCCAATAGACAAATTTTTTATTTCCATGTGTTCTACAACTCTTCATCTTTAAGGATATACACAATTTTATAAAGTTAAAAATGTTTATTATTGCAAACTAAGCTTTTTCCTCAAAGCAGTTTTCAGAATTTCTCGAAATCGACAATTTTGATGGACAGATATTTCGGTTTTCTTCACCTATTAATGTCAATTTTACGATTTATCGGCATTTGCTTGGTGTTCAGCTTCCAAAATATACCAAATACATTTAATAAAAAATGATATACTAAAAAAACGTTCTTACAAAACTCAGTTTTGAAATGTCCCGCGCTGATTGCCATAGTATCTAAATGTAATTGAATACCGAGTTCGTAATTTTTCGACTTATTATTTTACTCACTAATAATTCCAGCAAGTTCGTGAAATTTGCTTCTAATTAATGAGCAACTGATGAGGATTCTTCCGCCATCAATTTTGAATTCATCAGAACTGTCTTTCTATTTTTTTAAGCACTTCCCCCCCCCATGAGATTTAATATTTACATTCGGCCATGTTGCCAAAAGGAAAAATTATTAGTTGAGAACGAGTCTGAGAACGAGTCATTTAATAATTGAAATCCACAAATAATTTTAAAGTAGCAGAAATAATTTTAGTTTTAGGATATGAGAAGTTAAAACCTTCAGAATTTTTTCTAATTGAATTAACTTCTTTTTTGTTTTAAAAAGCAAAATTTAAAAGAATTATTTCAAAAGCCAAAAACCAAAATTTGAAAAAGAGAATTTTAAATAATTATTTCGTTTTTTAAAAATTCTAATATATTTTTTAAAGTGATTAAACAATTTTTAATCTTTAAGAAATAAAACCATTGCATTTTAAATCGAAAAAGCAACACACCGAGTTGCCACTCAGCTAGTATATATATACATACATACGTATCTCAACGAGTTTTAGTAGTCTACGTAGGCTGTCCAATAAATACGCGAACTGATGTCATAAAACCTTTATTTTACAAAATTTAGGGTACATCAATATTATCCCCTTCAAAATACTCCCCTTTTGTTGCACTTGTCCCACCTCTGTTTCCATTGATGTAAACATCCCTCGAAGTCTTCAGAAGTCAGGCTTTTCAGCTGCCTTGTCGATTCCCGTTTTATCGTCTCCAAGTTGTCCCAGTGCCACCCCGCATGAACATTTTACATTTCGGGAACAAAAAAGAAATCGCAGGGGGTCAGGTGAGTAGGGAGGGTGATCTAGCGTGGTGATCGAATTACAGGCCAGAAACTCGGGGACAATCACGGCTGTATGTGTAAGACGCATTGCCATATTGCAGCAGCCATCCGTCACTACCACACAAATTTGGTCACACACGATTCCTCAAGCGCATGAGAACCTCCACGTAGAAGGCAGCATTCACTGTTTGTCCTTCAGGAAGAAATTCATGGTGGACAACAACATGAATGTAAAAAAAAATAATAATAATAACACAGGAGGTCGACGGTCGTCCTGGCCTTTGCTTCATCCTTTCCGTCTTCACAGCCCTCACTGAAATGCTTGATCCACTTGAAAATAGCTGTTTTCTTCGGTGCTTTATTTCCTTAAACAGCCTCAATATTTCATGAATTTCCTCAAGAGTTTTTTCCCCCAAGTTTCACCAAAAATTTGATGTTGAGTCGTTGTTCCATCTGTACATCAATCTCCATCGTCGACAAGAGAAAAAAAAAAAGGATGTGAAAAAAAAATCCCACCTCTAGCTGTACGCTCGTCTCGACGGTCTGGCGGTTACTGGCGCTCCAGTGGATCCCCCCCGCCAACAGAGCAGCCAGTTCGCATGGCCAAACTTCAGCTTACGGCCACCCTAGAAGCTCAGCCCGCGTATTTATTGGACAAGCCACGTATGCAATAAACAACAAACATTTTGCTCTTCATTTTCGCCCAAGTTGAGATGTGACATGGTGCGTGAAATTGTCGTATGCATTGTTTGGATGTCAGCTGCGCAGCCGCAGTAGAATGGACTGTTTTAACTTGGAAAAGACCATGCCCCCTCCCCCTGTTGGAGCACGGGGCACACTGCTAACGGGGCACACTGCACGGGGCAAGACGGACTCCGACCTTTGTGGTGCTACTGTAAACCGGAGCAGCCCTCCTCAGCCCGCAACGCCTCTATGGAGCTGGTTTGGAACACTTCCGACCGAGGGACATTAACAACAACAGTTGCACGACGTATGACTCCTCTCCAGGGCTTCCAGATATGAGTTTTTAAAATCAGATCTGGGTTTTTCGATGACCATATGGGTTCATGGATTTTTTTTCCCCAAAAAATATCTCAAAATCTGGGGTTTTCCCTTGTAAGTAAAATAATAGTAAAATCTTAATATTTACTTCCCATTATAATCAAAATTTAATTACAATAAGACAATTTGATAAGAAAATACTACTTGCAGCTAGATTACCATTTGTTTGAATGTAAAATGATACAAGTGGAGATCATTTCGATTGAATCGTGATCTACTTTTTTCGTAAGTAAATAGAATCCCAACGAAAGATTATAAATTCAAAGCAGCAAGCGATTGAATTCTTGATCGTTTTCAACACAAAGTTGACCGTATAATCTGTCATCCGCTGAATTACATCTGATTTTGTTGATTGCTTAAAAGACATGCTGTAATGGCCTACGTGAGTGTTCACTCAGATTTTTTAGACTAAATGCTGACGATGAATGGCACAGTGTTCAACGAATGCATTCGGAACCACTTTCTAAACATGCAAGAAGATCCCCCGTGTAGCATCCTATCATCACTAGAACACCATTCGTAGCAACTGATACATCTGAGGGGGATTTCTTTTTCTTGAAAAACTCCAATGCAGGAAATATTGATTCTCCTTTAGCATCAGTTTGCAAATTTTTAGCGAATAATAATTCTTGGAAATCATTTTTTTCTTTTATGAATTGCACGTATGCTAAAAGTAAGGCCAAATTCCTTGGCAAAGTTGACTCATCAAGAATTATAGGGAAGCTGGATGCTTTTAAATACTCACATAGGGTAAAGGTACCAGTTGTTGACTGTTTGCTTAAAAAGAATGCAAAAAATAAGAATTGTATCAATATTAATGTTTTTAAACAGATCTATCTGACAGGTAGCATCATATGTGGTCAAAACTGTGAAACTTTCGTATTTGCAATGCATCATGGGTAGAAATGGCGGCAGTTACCCTAGATCTAATACTTGTGTAAATTAGAATTTTTTATTTTCTTCATATTTGTGTTTAGAGCAACACTTTTTGTAAGAATTATTACCACGAATTAAATTTTTACTAAGTCGCTTTTTTTTTAAAACTTTTCATCTTCGAATAGTGTGTTAAAAATTATAAATACACGTGTTTTATTCCATAATGTTAAAATCCGTTGTTTGTTAGGGGAGTTAATTACTGAAACCTGGTTACAACATAAGTTTCAAAAGTTGACCAGGGTGGTAAATTACTAACTTCTTGGGATAAATTTTTTTAACAATCCATATTCCATTTAGTTGATTGAAATACTTCAAGGGACAAAGTAATTATATTTATATGCATAGGTGAACCATTTTTATTGGATGAACCATCTGGTTAACTACTAACACTTTAGACGGTCAATTTTTAAAGTTGACCATCTAAAGTGCATATAAAGTGTTTAGAAATACAGGGTGGCTAATAAATACTGTAACACTCCAAAAAATAAGAGTTAATTTTAATCGTTCGAAAAAACAATTTATCTATCTATTTGTATGATTGGCAACTTTTTGTAAACACAGACGATTTTTGTTTAAAGTAAAACATGTAGAATATTTTTAAAGATGGAAGCCAAAAGGTTAATGGTTAAACAGATTTTTGATCGCGGATTTTCTGCAGGTAAAATATTTAAGCAATTAAAATGCCTTGGTTTTAATAGGACGTTTATATATAGGACTATATATCGATTATTGGATACCAATAGCTGTAAAGATCGACCAAGGTCCGGTCGTCCACGCACTGTTCGTACAAAAGAACGTATCAAAAGAATTCGTGAAAAGATACGAAGAAATCCACAATGTTCTGGAAATAAAATGGCTGCAGAAGAGAACATCAGTCGCAGAACTATGCAACTTATCATAAATGAAGACCTGGGTTTTCGCCCTTATCGCAAAAGAAAAGTTCAAGGTTTGACTACTGCACAAATAGTAAAAAGGTTACAAAGATGTAAGAAATTGCTGAACCGGCACGGTAGCAAAAGTGTTGAAAAAATAATTTTCTCTGATGAGAAGCTGTTTTGTACAGAACAAAGTTATAATGCTAAAAATGATGTTGTATATTCAGCAACCTTCGAGGATATACCTGAAAATCTTCGAACTGTTAAACGCTTTCAGAACAAGAATTCTCTTATGGTTTGGGCTGCAGTGTCACACAATGGAAAACTGCCTCTGAAATTCATCGATAAAGGGGTAAAAATCAATGCTGAATATTACAAACAGGAAGTATTGGCTACACGTTTATTACCACATGCTAACAGATTGTATCCCAAAAAGAATTGGATATTTCAGCAAGATTCTGCACTGTCCCACCGATCCAAAACAACACAGGAATGGCTAAATGCCAATTGCCCGAAGTTTATCAAGCAAGAAGATTGGCCACCTTCTTCACCAGATCTAAATCCTTTAGACTATTGCATTTGGGGGATTTTAGAGTCTAAAGTAAATGCTAAGCAGCACAGAAGTTTGGACTCCCTCAAGGCTTCCATACGGAGTGAATGGGACAAATTACCTCATAAAATGATTCGTGCCGCAATAGGACAGTGGCGTAAGAGATTATCTTTAGTAATCGATAAAGATGGCGGTCGATTCGAGTAAAATTATTTCATGGTAAACTTTCATGTATAATGTTCATAATAATGTTGTATTTTCCATTTTCTATTTCATCTGTGTGTAATTAAATGATTCGATATTTGTCACAGTATTTATTAGCCACCCTGTACAATTAATTGTGTTATCAATATAATCGCAGACGGCATCATCTGATCACAGTTCTTTCCCTTCTCCCTGATTTATTCCTGCAAGGACATAACAGCTTACTGCTAACGTACAGTTTTTTTCAAAAGACATACAACAACCAACCCCGTTTAAAGATGGACGCCCCGGAAGGACTTTGATTAAAGGTTTTTTCGTCGACACCCTACCATAACCACGAGGATCTATCAAAATTTAACTACATCCAGGGCTTCGGTCAGCACTGAAAGTATAACAAACTGGTTCGCCGATGTCCGCAAATATCTTATAGAAAACAAATTGATAATAAAAAATATCTGATAGAAACCATAACATGAATGATCCATCAAGAATATTCAATTGCGATGAAACGACATTTTTTTTAATCTTAAAGGACAAATAGTTTTGGCCCAAAAGAGAGACAAAACCGTTTACCAGCAGGAGAAATCAGATTAGAAGGAATGTGTCACTGTTCTTGTAAATGGTAGCGCTAGAAGAGCTGTTGCCATAGGACCATAGGACGATAGGAACAATTGGCTAACTGTGTTACCTAGGCCAACGCCTTCAAACACAGATATTTCAGAAGAATGTCATCGAAGAGCCAGAATCCTCTTTAAATAGTATAAGAGAATCTTCCTAGAAATGGCAGAAAATTTCCCAATCGAGCGGGGTCTAGGAAAGACGGATTCAGGATAGATGACGTGTGAAGCTTTTTTTGTGTTCATAGCCGATATCTTTGACCTATGGCTAGTAAGAAATAAATTGACTTTACTAGTGACACTCTTTATAGACGGCCATGCATCTCACCTAAGTTTCGAAATAAGCAAATTTTGTGAAAGTAATGGGATCGTGTTGGTGGCCCTATACCCAAACACGACACATATATTCTACAGCCGATGGATGTTGCGGTATTCAGAGCATTAAAGGAAGGCTGGAAAAAGAACGTTCATGACTGGAGGATTGAGAATCTCGATGCTCCGATTTTAAAGAAAAAGAATTTTTCAAAGTTGCTCAAAGAAGTAATTGACAAAATTTTAACTCATTCTGTTCTAAACAACGGATTTAGAAAAATGTGGATTATTTCCGTGGAATCCACAAACAGTTAAAATATTAGGAAAGGAAGTAACCGAATCTGAAACTCTTGAATTAATGAATTTACCTGGAATTAATGAATTGCGGTGCAAGGAAATTTTCGAGCATGGATTTCAGTTTCTTAATGAACAAATTTCTACCGAAAAAATAAACAAATTTCTATCCTCATCCGACATTTGGACCGGTGATCAAAAAGAACAATCATTGTTCATGCCCTGGAATGAACTCAAAATGAGTTGGAAGCCTTTAATATTTTGCCGAGGGTCAGCATGACATTGATGATCAACCTCAAATTGCTGAGACTATTGATTGGCCACAGCAGTTTAGCATTCATGATCAACCTCAAATTGATGAGACTACATCAATGATCGATTCTGTGCCTAGGCCATCAAAATTAATCCCTAGGCCTTTCAAGAGACATTTCTACTATCCCGTCGCGAATGAGACAGCAATTAAAAGCAAAAAACCTAAAGAAAGGATACCTTCTATTGTCTCTGGAAAACTGCGCCAAGAATATTTTTTAAGCAAAATGAGAACGAAAGAAGAATTAGATTTTAAAAAGAACGAACTGATAAAATACAGCAGAAGAAAGAAGAGAAATAACAAATTCAACGTCAGTAGAAGTTACAGAAATCAAAATTCGGGTACACCATTGAAAAAGAGAAGAGGAAGTTATGCTTTTCGTCAGATCAAGCTTAAGTGTTCGCATGTCAGACTCGGCAGAAAACAGCGAATGGCACAAATCTAGGGATGAAGACATGGAGATTTAAAAAAAAAAAACGAAACTGGTTGCTTATTAAAAGACGATTAAATTAATGTTATATTTATGTATGAAGAAGAATACTTCCCGGGGAAAATAATCAAAGTTAGTGACACCGATGGAACTATTTCTACCATGCAGAAGAATGGGCGCTCGTGGAAATGACCATTATTGCGGCTTCCCATGACACTGCAGCATAGAGACGCGTTGCGACAGTGTTGCACCCAACGACAAAACTGGATACAGGAGTGGCACCCCGTCGTCTTTTCAGACGACTCCCGCTTCTGCGTGCAGCATCATGATGACTTTTCAGCAGCATGACTTGAAGCATGAAGGAATGACTTCCCGTATCTGTCCTCCATGACCAGTTCGACTCGATGCCTAACCGGGTTAGAGCCGTTTAATCTGCCAGAGGCGGCAGCTGTGTGTACTAATTTCAGACCCTGTATACCTACAAATTTAATCATGTATTCTTCCTACTGAGCTGTATACATACAATAAGTAAAGTTTTGTTATTTGCTTTCCTTCCTGGTGTTGTAATTTTTATGGCCAGCAGTATATATATATATATATATATATATATATATATATATATATATATATATATATATATATATATATATATATATATATATATATATATATATATATATATATATATATATATATATATATATTTGGCTAATGTCCCTGGGGGATGACGACATTACACACCAGTCCGGTGTACATATGAATACAAGAAATAGAAACAGACAAATGACACAATCACAGAAGAATTTTATTGACAAACGATGGCACCGGCGATGGACGATGGGTTGCAGCTCCCCTGTCTAGACGAGGCTCCATTTGAAGGCGGAAGACTGACCGGTTCCCCAGAATACAGTCAAGTCTTATGCGGGAATCGAATTCGCACCCCAGGCATGACAGGCTGATGCCTTAACCACTTAGCCACTGGGCGACATATATATATATATATATATATATATATATATATATATATATATATATATATATATATATATATATATATATATATATATATATATATACATATATATATGTGTGTGTGTGTGTGTTTAAGCTGGTTTTTTTTATATTACAATCTGGGCTTATTGCATTTTCTTCGCTAGTAGCCCTGTTCCTCTCAACTGTTGCGAAAACGAAAGGCAAAACATCTGTTGTAACACGCCCCCATTACTCAGATTTATTGGGAATTCTTGCCTAATCAGTCGTTCCATTTCAGATCGAAGACAACAGCGCTCCCTATAGGTGGAGCGTTGTTGTCTGTGAAACGAATAGGAATGGCATACATTTTTCTGCAATTCATTTTTCAGATGGCCGCATCATGACGTTGCATCAAACTACCTTTATTCGCTGCCCAATTTATTCCTGAACATGTCAAAAAAGAGAGAGTATAAATTAAGAGACAAAAGGAGAAAAAGGGTAACTGTGTTATGACTTTCACGACTTTTCTCTTCGAAAAAAAAAAAAGAAAAACGTAAAAGTCCCCGGACACGCATCCTTCGTAGATAACATTAATTTTCCCTACTGTTATTCCTTTTTTTATATTAAATTATTTCTTTTCCCTTTTTTTTGCGAACCTCTCACTTATCTCATTACGAAGTATTTTCACTTTTAACAGCTCTGATAAAATTCCAATAAGGCGTTGTCAGTTCGCTCATGTTTTCTGACCGTTCATGCCGTGTTCAAAACTTGGCGACTCCAGTACTAATCTATTATCGTTATTTTTAAAAAAAATTTAAACGATCATTATTTTAAAAAACTTTTTAAACTCTTTTTTTCCTCCTTTCTTGTTTACTTCACTTTATCAATTTTTCAAATGTATTTTTATTTTTAAAAAAATTTCTACTAAAAAGCGTCTTATTTAAGACTTTTTAATTTGCTGAGCATTATCTGATCACAACTGTCACTTGATTACTGGAGATGAAGTCTTTGACCAGAAAATCCAACAACTTTAAAATCCTCGATCCTTGTGTGTTTTGACAAAATGTGCAAAAATTGTTCGTTCTTAATTTAAGATCTTTTAGGTTAGGACATTGCCTCTAGAAGGGTTTTCCTTTTAGAGGCTAGTTAATGATAAAGTGAGACCCTTACATGTTGATTTGTTGTTGGGGCCAATCCCTCACAAGCCAGACAAAGCTAGGCCAGATCTAAAAGACTAACTTTTCAGAGAACTTCGTACCGGAGTGGGTCTGGGTTACGAAAAATTGAGTTCTCTGCCTGAATTTTTGGTCTATTTCAACACGACCTCGGAGATAAGAGAAAGAGTACGCGGGTTATTACCATGTTTTTATTAACTTGCTTTCTTGTTTGTTTGTGTGTGTGTTTGTCCCTTACAAATCTTGCAATCGATTTTAAACTAACTTCCCGACTAGCTAGACATTTGAAACTTTTAGAATAGCTCAGAACACGATGACAATGCATTTTTTAAATACTTTTAGCCATCTTTGAGCAGAATTGAATTCATTTGCAGTTAATTTTGTGTTGTAGACTGGTGCAGCCATCTATTGACCGGAAAAGGAACGAAAAGTTAAACGCAAGTTAACTTCCAATTAACTTTATTTTCTTTCAAGTTGATGGGATAATTCATCAAAAAAATTTTTAAAAAGTATTTTTTAATACATAGAATTGTCAAGTTTATATGATTCAGCAGAAAATTTAAAAATATGGTATATAAAAAGTTCTTTTTATCTTGTATATATTTTTTGCAATATAGTGAGGATGGATGTTCTAGGGGAGGGGGGGGGCATTATTATACATTAAACACTGAGGGAGGATCTTTATTGCCTGATCTATTTTCATACATCTCAGTCATATACCATTTACAATAAAAAAAGGTTGACGTGAACTTGGCGAGTATGTGCCAATCTTTGGTCTTTACAGCATGCCAATAATATATTTCCCTTCGAAATACTACTACCGTTCTGGTACTTTTGTTAGATTCTAGTCGCAAAGACGATGTACATTAGTTATGGAACCTGTAATTAGCTAAGCGTCACCAGCCGAATGATGACACTTGGACGACTGTATACTTTTACACAAGATATGACTGTACACAAGATATAGAAAAATATATTTTTAAATACGAAGAAGTTTAAATGTCTTAGAAAAAGGAGAATTAAATTTAGATTTTGGAAAAGTCACTAAAATAATTCCCCTTAAATAATAATTCTTAACTCCGGCTCCCGACCCTTTAAATTTAATGAAACGAAATTAGTCAGGTTTCATAAGGTGAATAAACTTCCTGCTTTGAAAAAGAATGCAGCTGAATAAACGAGGAAAGTTTTAAATTTATTAGATTATGGCTGAACAAACTTAAACCAGTTTACGACAAATAAATTTTCCTTGTACTTATACAGTCCCTGAGAGAGATGATATCTTTTCAGAGTAGAATGTTTATATATATATATATATACAAAGTACAATATATATATATATATATATATATATATATATATATAGTGTATTATGTTGGACTCAGGGGGTAGCGCAAAATATGAGATATACAGAGTCCGGTCTGCTGAAATAATTACAATTTTATTTAAATTCTTGATCAACTATATACAAAGATAGTTAAACAGCATCTAGACATATAGGGAACTGGCTTTAAAAGAAACCCGACGTTCACAATCCAGTAAGAAGTTAAAGGGTTGGAATAGCGCTTTCGCAGGATACGAATATCTTAGACTGTGCCGGTCTAAGATATATGTATGTATATATATATATATATATATATATATATATATATATATATATATATATATATATATATATATATATATGTAATATAAAAATAATTTTTATATTAATTATCTGACTTGTCTATATTCCTATAAAACATAATTTATTCCATTTCTAATGATGATATAATAACTCTTAAAGTTTGCAGTAGTTAATCCCTTCGTTCCCCTATAGACAGAGAAATATCCTGATAGACTTAGAACAGCCTCTGTCTAGGGAGACTGAACCGATAAGAATCATCGGACACGCCCTAGTTCATGACGTAGCATAGCGTCATAGGGATTATTGCTTACACCAAGTCTTCTGTATGTTCCCGATATAAAATGTGAACACGGCTAAAAGCCGCACTCTTCCTGATAATGTTTGAACATAGAATGTATCACAAAGTCTAGCTCCCTTCCTATGGGGGAACTACGTATAAAACGACAAATAAATCTGTGTTAATTCAGTCGCCTGTTTACTGCGTCCCAAGAATTCCTTTACAGGTGTTCCAGTATCAGCTGTTCCAACGATGCCTATTGCTATGATATTACAAGCCGGTAGGACATTAAAGGGAGCTAGACAAAATGATTAAATTTTGTGGGACGCAGGAGATGGCTGAAATTTATGAAAGACCCCTCCGCCGTTCTTGGAGGAATGTGTTGTGTCTACCCGCCAACTTCCCTGCTAAACCGAAACGGAAGCTGGAATACAGATGGAGGATGACAAACAGTGCGTTAGGTTTCGATGCAGCATTTCTACGGCCACTGCGACATCGATAATATTTTTGCGTGTAAATACACTTCTTCTCAAGGACCAACCCTCTGATCGAACTGGATCCAGAAAAGAGTGGAAACTTTCCTATTTGTGATCTAAGAACAGTACCGAGTATGCTTCGAGGATTAAAATAGAAGAAATTTGACAATCTATAACGATTTTTTTTTTTTCGCTTCGTGAAAGATGACGATTCCAGTGAAATCTGAACAAAAACTATACATAAGGAGTAAATTTTTTTATTTTTTTCGTTCAAGGAAGTGGTGAATCATTCCGTGAGTAATTTTTCTTTCTCTATTTTGTCATAAATAAGTGTGGATGGGAAAAGTTTTTTTTTTTTTTTTGAATTGAATAATGAATAATTTTAACAAATGGTTTATATCTCAATATGCTGTAGTTTTATAATGGTTTATAACTGAATCTGCTTTATGTGTAAATATTTTGGAATTTGTATATTAATATTGTAACCATGTTACTTAAGGATATTGACGTAATTTGTAAAGCTTTGAAGAAGCAAAAAGCTTCAACGGTCAAGTTATTAGATAAACTAATATTTCAAAATGGAAACACGAGATTAGATCGTAATAGAGTTTTAAATTTTTGTGGCTTTAAATATGAAGTTGGAGATAAAGAGTTTTTAGCTAAAGTGAATGAAATTTCAGAACAGTTTAAGTTAGCGGAATTGATTAAGATTTGCGATATTTTAAATATTTCGGGAGAAGGTGAAAAAGAGGAAATTACTAAACATATTATTTCATGCTTATCTAATTTCGAATTTCTTAAAAATTCGATAATTGCAGAGGACATTTCGGAAGACGAAATTAGTCTCGAAACAGAACATGCTGAATTTCAGTCCGGATCCACAAATAAAGTCAATAACGAAAATGGTACCCAAACCGAAACGTTTGGAGTCAAAATGAAAAATAATACAAGTAGAGAACATGAAATCAAAAGCAGTAATGACGAGGAAAACAGTTATTCTAAAATCGAAAATGTCGATAAAAATTCAAAATTGTCAAACATGGGAGAAACAAAAATTATGGTAAACTTCTCTGACATTGAGGCAGTGATTCCTCTCTTTAAGGGAGAAAAACATGAAAATATAGTACAATGGCTTGAAACTTTTGAAAATCATGCTGCATTATTCTCCTTATCTGAGTTTCATAAATTTTTATTCGCAAAACGTTGTCTTAGGGGAAACGCACTTCTGTTCATTCGTAGTGAAACTTCAGTCAATTCTTTTGACAAACTAAAGAAATTATTAATTGAAGAGTTTAAAGTAACATATAATTCGGCGGAAATACATGACATCCTACAAAAACGTAAAATAAAATATAATGAGTCAATGCAAGAATATTTTTTAACCATGAAACAAATTGCTAATCAAAGTAATATAGACGAAGGTGCTTTAATCACTTATGTCATTAACGGGATTAATGACACTACACAGAACAAAGCCATTTTATAGGGATGTGAGAATTTAGTTGAGTTTAAAAATAAATTGAAAATTTACGAACAAATTCGCAAAGACATGGACAAAGTAAAAGTACCGTTCCATCGGGTACCCTATACGAATGGAAAGACAGAAAAACTTAAACCGGAAATCCGTTGTTTTATTTGTCAACAGCTAGGACACAAATCTTTCCAATGTAATAAGGACAATAAAATGCACCACGAATGTATAATAATTCAAAACCAGCAAAGGCTCAAACGACGCATGCGGTGCAAGAGTTGCCCCCCCAACCCCTGTAAGTTTTGCCCAAACATAGGGATCATGAATTCTTATCATTGGGGATTCTCTTGCATCAATAGACCATCTACGTCTGAAATTGCAGCGCCTAAGCCACAACCCGAAAAGTGACAATTAATAGTATCCGGATACACAAAAAACAAAACGTACGTACATAATAAATAAATTTAAAAAAATGAAAATAACTCGAGCTCAAAGAATAAGATATGGTTAAATATTGATACTGGATCTTCGGTGAATATAATTCCAAGTAAAATTGTTGAAAAATTAAATGTTCCCATTAGAGAAAATAAAGTGATAAACGTGAAACAAACAAAAGGGCTAATACAGCTTAACAAAACATGCAATCTCTACCTTAAAATTGGAAATATTGTTAAATCGGCAGAGTTTTCATACTTGACACCGATTTACCATATGCCCTCTTGGGTTTAAAGAGTTGTGTTGATTTTCGTTTGGTAATTAATTGTGCGAACCAAATTGTTGAGCAGGATGGGAGAAAACTGATCACTTTCTCTAGTTCTGAATGCGGCGATTTGTCTTTGCATATCATGCCCGAAAATCATGTTGAGCTAAATGTTAATAACGTTAAAGAGAAAAAGGAAGTAAAGACAAAGTCTAAAAATAAAAACGTTTTAACATTTTCGAATGTTTCCGAGATGGATTCTGGTAATGGGTGCACACATTATCAGAGTACAGTCGAGGAAAAAATGAAAATGAGTGAAAATGTAGGAAGTTCCGAAATAAAAGAACTTTTAGAGGAATATAAAGACATATTTGCGAAAAATAAATATGACGTGGGATCAGTAAGAATAGAACCCCAAAGAGTGATATTGACTTCCGATTTGCCAGTTTCGTTACGCTCATATAAAACTTCACCAAAACAACAAGAAGAAATTGATACTCAAATTGAAGAGTTATTAAAAGCCAATATCATAAAAGAAAGTTCGTCTCCATTTTCGGCACCAGTAACACTTGTTTATAAAAAAGATGAATACAAAAAGAATAGGTTATGTATTGATTTCAGGAAATTAAATCAGGTGACGAAGTCGGATGCCGAACCATTACCTCTGGTCGAGACATTGATTGATAAACTAGCTCAAAGTACATATTTTTCAAAATTGGACATGGCCTCAGGTTACTGGCGTATCCCTATTCACCCAGATGACACAGAAAAACTCGCTTTTGCAACCCATAATGGATTATATGAATGGCTACGTTTACCTTTTGGTTGGAGCAATGCACCCAGCATTTTTCAGAGAACAATTCGTAGAATTTTAACTAAATATAAAATTACATTTGCTGCAAATTATTTTGATGATATTTTAATTTTTTCAGATAGCTATTCTAATCATATTGAACACATTCAACAAATTTTTGATATCTGCAGACAGGAAAACTTAAAACTAAAATTTTCTAAATGTTCCTTTTTACAAAAACAAATTCAATTTTTAGGATATGAAATTACCAGTGGGATTGTCACTCCGGATAACACCAACATTGAGGTTATTAAAAAGCTAAAACCACCCAATAATGTAAAATCTTTACAAAGATTTCTCGGTTCAATTAATGTGTATCATAAATTTATTGACAAATATGCCACTATTAGACAGCCACTAAATAACTTGTTAAAAAAAATACACCTTGGCAATGGACTGAGAAATGCCAAGAAGCGTTTGAAATGTTAAAAAGAACTTTAATTTGTAAACCTGTGTTGAAAATTTTTAATCCAAAAGCTGAATGTCATATTTATGTTGATGCCAGTCACACTGGTGTAGGAGCGGTTTTAAAACAAACAGTTGCTTCTGGTGTCCTATACCCTGTCGCGTTTCACTCCCGCTCATTAAAAGATTATGAAAAAAAATTATTGTATTACTGAGCTGGAATGTCTCGCTATAGTGGATTCTTTAAATAAGTTTCATCATTATCTTTTCGGACAAAAATTTACCATACATACGGACCATGCGGCTTTAGTTTGGCTCAAAAATGTTAAAAACTTAAAAGGAAGATTGTTCCGCTGGTCTTTGCAGTTAAGTATGTATGAATATGATATTAAATATACAAAGGGCACCACAAACATCGAAGCAGATATGCTCTCTCGTGCTGTACCAGATAACAATGTACACAATGATGTTATTGTAAGCAATGTTGAAACTCAGGTATCACATCTCTTGCAGTTGAGTGAAATTACCGAGGCTCAAAAAAATGACAATTTAACTGGAAAGTTTGTCGAAATTAACAATGTTTTATGCCTTCGTAAAAAAGGGTTTACAAAGATTGTAGTAACTTTTTCTTTAAGACTGAAATTACTCAAAATTGCTCATGAAAAATTTGGCCATCCTGGTATTCAAAAAACAATTAATTTGCTCACCCCTGTTTATTATTGGCAAAATATAACTTCTGATATTAGTAATTTTATTAAACATTGTCATACATGTCAAGTAAATAAAAAACCTCGACAAAAAAGATTTGGACTTTTGCAATCAATGCCTCCTGTTGACAAGTCATTTGACTTGATTGCAATTGATAGTGTGGGTGGCCTTAACCATTACAATTCAACTAAAAAATACCTGACGTTAATTATTGACCATCACACTCGATTTATATGGGCTTTTGCTTCAAAATCAATTACAACAGAAACTTACACTAACTTCCTAAACCAAATTTTTCGAATTCAAGTGCCAAAGAATATCTTAAGTGATAGAAATCCAGCTTTCACATCTTCTCATTTTAAAAAATTTCTTAAGCATTATAACGTTAAACAACTATTGACTACAGCACACAGACCAGAAACTAATTGTAAAGTGGAGAGATTAGGCCAAACAATAATCACACGTTTAAAATGTAAAATTAATGAATCATCTACAAAAGTTCCATGGCCTAAATTACTAAAGGAAGTAACTCACGAATACAACTTGACCCCCCATTCCGTTACTAAATTTCCACCAGCCTATTTAATGTATGGCACAATTCCATATACAAATCCGTTAAAGGAAAGTATTTATCCTCCTGTTGAAGAGGCGAGAAAAATAGCAGTTCAGAGAACAAAACATTAAAAGATGTAATGTATTTTATTCGTAATGTATTTTATTCCATGAAAGGAATAAAATACATTACGATGCTAGATTTGTGGATATACAATTTACACCTAATGAGTCAGTCATTTATGAAGAATTTAAATACCCTAATACTAGGAAACTGTCTCCAATTTTCAGTGGTCCTTATAAAATCCTTAACAAAATTTCTGACGTTAATTATGAAATTAATAAGAAAAATACCCACTCTCAAGAATCTTCAGAAGTTGTGCATGTTTCGAAGTTACGAAAATACCATGTACCAGAAAAATTAAAACTGAGTCATGAATAATGTAAATAAAGTATGTATGTTTGTATATTATTATAGAGTTTTATTTTTTACGTATTGTTGTATTGCAATTTTTTTTCAGTATTATGATAGTGCATTTGTATTCATTTTTATTTAGCTCAGCAGTGAAAAGACAATAATTTCTCTGCAAAAGACTGTATAAGCCATAAAACAAAACAACCATGGTTGTCACCACTTGTCACCACATGTTTTTCTTCAAGACGTCTTATATGTTTATGTTGTATTGTGCTTGAGCATTCAGAGTTCTGAATGTTAGTTTTGTACACAGAAGAGTTGGTGGATAGGTTCAGTTTTTAAATTGTCAGAATAGGTAAATTAATTTTTTTCTTTTTGTTTGGCATGGGGAATTTCTTTTTCTTTGAGGGGGGGATGTAATATAAAAATAATTTTTATATTAATTATCTGACTTGTCTATATTCCTATAAAACATAATTTATTCCATTTCTAATGATGATATAATAACTCTTAAAGTTTGCAGTAGTTAATCCCTTCGTTCCCCTATAGACAGAGAAATATCCTGATAGACTTAGAACAGCCTCTGTCTAGGGAGACTGAACCGATAAGAATCATCGGACACGCCCTAGTCCATGACGTAGCATAGCGTCATAGGGATTATTGCTTACACCAAGTCTTCTGTATGTTCCCGATATAAAATGTGAACACGGCTAAAAGCCGCACTCTTCCTGATAATGTTTGAACATAGAATGTATCACAAAGTCTAGCTCCCTTCCTATGGGGGAACTACGTATAAAACGACAAATAAATCTGTGTTAATTCAGTCGCCTGTTTACTGCGTCCCAAGAATTCCTTTACAGGTGTTCCAGTATCAGCTGTTCCAACGATGCCTATTGCTATGATATTACATATATATATATATATATATATATATATATATATATATATATATATATATATATATATATATATATATATATACATATATATATATATATACATATATACGAGATATATATATATATATATATCTCGTTAATCTCTAGATCATTTTAGCGTCCGAGACTGGAAACAGGATGATTTCTTTTTTATTTATTTATTTAAAAAACAGCTGTCTGAAAATCAACGGCATTTACATGCAAGTTTGAGTCTTTGTTAAGGCTGTTTACTAACTTTATTGGATTCACTCACCGCAATGTTAGCTTATGGAGAAGACGTGTCTACTATTGACAGCTACATAAATACTGATAATGCAATAAAAATGGCATCTTCAGATTGCCTTAACTTTTCTTGAGCCTTGCAACGGGATAACTATTTAAAAATTTCGTCTACCAAAGGGAAGGATGAGCGTTTAAAACACACTATACCAGATTTCCTCCCTCCCAATAATTTAAATTTCAAAATGCTATTTGCATTTAAAAAAAAAGGAAAATGTCTCAAGGTGTCAAATTTCTTTTGCTATTATGGAGAGCAATTAAAAGAAAATCCTTCAATCCAAGTCGGCAATTCTTGGACACATTTTCTCCATAGGTTAAAACTGAGGTGAGCGAATCCAATAGGGTTAGTAGACAACAGCTTTAAGAGTTTTAAAATGTCTAGAAACACTAACCATTCCTTTTTTCTTATTTTTCAGAAAGATTAACTTAATTTTAGTTCTGACAAAATACGATTTTTAATATTTTATACTTTAAAATTATTAAAATACACTAGTTATCAAAAATTAAGGAAAAATCACAAAAAGAGGGATAACACGTTCAAAACTAGGCCAATCTGTTTAAAATTTTAATATGTTGTTAAGCAAAAAGTGTTGAACAATACTACATTATGCAAAACAGCGCTGCAGTCGGTAAACGGCATTTGCGAGGAGCATAAAAGTGCATGTTTCAGAGCAAGGCGGCAATTGTTGCTGCGAGGCTGAGATTAGACATCTACCATTGTAACAATGACCTCCAAGCATCATTTGACCGAAGAACTGCGATGGCGAGCTATTGGGAGACGAGAGGCAGAACAAAGTCAGCCAGAAGCGGCCAGATGGCTAAATATGAGTCCGTCTGTGGGTCATAGACTTTGGCAACAATTTCTAACCACAGATTCGGCATCCAGGAGTTTCAGGCAAGGACGGCCATACGCTACGAGTGCCGATGACCGATATTTGTCATTATGCGCACGAATGAATAGAACCGCAACTCCGTCTAAACTCAGACGGAGTTACCCCCCCCCCCACGCTGCAAGCTCCGGAAGGTTGGTATCAACGTCAACCGTGCGTAGAAGGCTTCACGAAGGTGGTCTTTTTGCGAGGTAACCAGCCATATGCGTCCCGCTCACGTCACGCCATAGGCAGGTACGTTTGCAGTGGGCACGTCAACATGTGCACTGGACGCGTGATCAATGGAGAGCTGTTCTTTTTACGGTTGAAACTAGGTTTAGCATCCAAAGCGATAGTAGGCGTATTTTGATTTGGAGAGACCCTGGAACTCGTTTTCATCCATCACACATCCGTGAAAGAGATGCATACGGATCAGGCAGTGTCTGTGTTTGGGGTGGTATCTCTTTGGGTGGACGCACAGACCTCCGTGTATTTCCCCGTGAAAATGTGAATGCTCACACCTATAGAGATGACATCCTTGATGCTTATGTGCACCCTTATGCCGGGGCAATAGGTGATGCTTTCGTGCTACAGGACGATAACGCGAGCCCACACAGGGCTCGCATCGTGGATGCTTATCTTGAGCAGGAAACAATTCAGTGCATGGAGTGGCCAGCTCGATCACCAAACCTGAATCCTATCGAGCATGTTTGGGACGCTTTAGGACAACGTATAGCTACTCTCAATCCTCCTCCTAGGACCCTAGCCACGCTTTCAACTGCTTTGCAAGAGCAATGGCTCTCACTTCCTACCGAACTCATAGACCGCATAACTGACAGCATCACATATCGCTGTATGTGCTGTATTGCTTCTCGGGGGAATCATATTCCATATTAAAGATACTTTTCCTATACCAAACTGATACATCCGATTTGTTCTTGGTAAACATATGCTAGTTTCTATAACACCATAATTGTCTGTCGATTTCTTTTTATGCTATTTTATACCTCCCTATGTGTCGTATAATATGTATAAGTTTCATTAAATTCTACGCGTAACTTTTTGAGTAATCGCTATATTTGTGACTTTTACTTAATTTTTGATAACCAGTGTATATATGACCTCTTTTATTTTCAGGTTGATTGCATCTAACTCTCCTGTTCAATAATTTTCTCTTAAAGTAACATTTTAGTAATTTCGATTATTATTTTTTTTTTACTATGCCTTATGATACATTCTTGTCGTTACGAGCCTTGTGTCAATGTTTTAACTGTTCTTTGTTCTTTCGTCGCAGTGTTCCTCATGTCAACGGTAAAAGCTCAAATGAACAACAGTCTACCTACGACGCCTGCCGACTGTCAGCTAAAAATTCACAGCTGCACGAGGGTAGTTCGCCCCATGCTGAACGACGCCCGATATATGTTTCCTACATCACTGGCCGACGTGGACACCATGTGCAAGTATGCCATTGCTACGTTTCCAATTGCATAAGGACAATAAGCCTTCCATATCACAGATAAATAGTAGTATAACTTGACAAAGATTTCTCAATGGATTAGGGAAAAATCGGGCAAAAGATCATAACATACTTGAGTATTGAGGATTTTCAAAGATTTACAATATGTATATATATATACCGGGTGCGTCATAAATTCGTGCAAAGTTCAAAAATTCGTAATAAAAGAAATAGTGCCCGGAAGAATTTTCTGTTTGCGCGAATAAGATCAGAGGGACATAGGATTTTTTTTCCATGTAAAAAAAAAAGTTTCCAAAAGTAACCGAAAGAGGGCGCTTTTGCGTGACCACGTTAAGCCTGCATTGCAGGAAAGACATGCGTTACCTGTTGTCACCTTCATGCAGGATGGTGCTCCGCCCCACATTTCACGTGATATCAAGACGTTCCTGTTGGAATCTTTCACTGAAGACCGAGTTCTATAAGTCGCGGTTATAAGGTTCAGTGGCCCTCACGATCACCAGACTTGACCCCGGGAAATTTTTAGTTGGGGGTGCTCGGCGTATGCGAAAACCCTAAAGAGCTTTGGAACGGTTGAAGCGCCACTTTGTTGCCGTTCACAGAATTCCGAGCTCATACCTCTGAATAACTATAACTGAAATCTCATCTCGATTGGTTGAACGGAACAGCCGCTGAAGGTCCATATACTGGCAAAAAAATTTTATGACCACCTTGTATATAATTATAATTAGTATTATAAGTTTAAACACTAGCATCGACAGAATCGATTTTTCCGATGACAAAACAGTAAACTGGTTTTCAAGTGCCCAATCTAACAAATTATTTGTTAAAGCATCAGATGCAGTTGCGATTACAGCCAACGAAAATCGACTGGACCATCAAGGGAATATTACGGTACAGCCTTTGTTCATTATTCTGTGTTAAAATACTAATTTTCCCACACTGATATCGCCATCTGTCATCAGTGAAGAAAAGTATTTTATAAGTTCATCTTCAGAAATGCAAACTCAGAAAAAAAAAACCCGCTGATAATACAAAGAGGCCTATATACCGTACCAAAAAATTCGAAGCATGTTCAACGTATGATCCGCGGATTATATGCAGGAAATTACGGTAAAAAGAAACGAAACAGCAGCTCTATATTTCAACAAAATTCTTAAAGACATTTTTTTTTATTATTATTTATTTATTTATTTTAAGAGCCCGTTTAAAAGATATATTTTTTTTTATCAAGAGGATAAACACGACAGGGAAGATAATGTCACGAAAAGATGACCACTGTGTGCCAAAAAAGCAACCCAACGAGAGAGAGAGTAGGAGAAATTATTTAATGCAGTAAAGTGCATGGGCAAATTTTTGTGTATGTGTGTGGCGTTAAAATCAAAACGTAATAGTGTGGCCATTCGCCTGAACAGTCACATAATAATCGAGCCTGTTGACTTCAGGGAGAAAGTAAACTAGATCCCAACAGTAAAAAAATGACACCCTAGGTGACATTTTAACTAATTTAATGAAAACATAACAATTGCTTACAGAATTACACAATTTTAAGAAGTTTACAGGCACAAACGAAAATATGCTGCTACCAGCTAGGGAAACATTGGACCGACTGACAAACATCGTTTCTCAGCAAGCAGAGTTCAGAGGGTATCGGCACGAATGCTAATGGTTGTTTCCGTCCACGGAGTCAGAGTTTTAGGGATTGCTTCTTATGATCCCGGCGGTTGTTTGCAAGGCCGCTTTACTCTGTTAGGGCATCATGAGAGTTTATGCGTAATGATGCCCTGTTTAAACCAGTTGGTTACAATAGTACATTATGATAAAACCCTGTCATGGGAAGTTCAGGTTGTTTACACAGAAATGATTACAAATCGATAAACTTCTCTGACGGAATAATTACTTTTCTGTAGAATGTGGAGCCATTTTGTCGACTGCGTTAGACGTTACATGTCTTCTTGTTCCACAGAGGACCAGCGTTTCAAGTTCAACAAGGCTGTCAGTCATTCAATGGACACGGTGCACGCCATATGCAGCTCAGATTCGCACCAAAAAGGTAATTGTTTCTCTGTCTCGGTTTACTTAAAAGCACTTTGTGAATGTTCGATCTTGTCATCGTATACCTTCAAAAATTGTCGCCAAATTCAGGCAAATTGCGTTCCACTGCACTAATGATTGATGTAACTAGTAATATGAGTGTTGCATTAGATCCAGTGTAACTTTCTAGAGTTGAAAATTTATCTTGCGGAAACTCCCATAGTTTTCTGGATTATGAAATGCAATGTACTTTCTTTCAACCATTAAGGCTGCGGTGTACTAACCCTGTTGGATTCGCTCACCTCAATGTTAACCTATGGAGAAAATGTATCCAAGAATTACAGACTTGGGTGGAAAGATTTAAAAAAAAATTGTACACTGTAATAGAGAAATAAATTTGACTCCTTAGGGCATTTTTCGTTTAAAAAAATGTAAATAATTTCTTGAAATTCAAATTATTCGGGGGGGGGGGAATCTGGTATAGTGTGTTTTTAACGCTCATCCATTCTTCTGGTGGACACAGTTTATAAAATTAATCTTGGTGCAAGGTGAAGAACAGTTGAGGCTATCTGAAAATACCATTTTTATTGCATTCTCGGCATTTATGGAGCTGTCAATAGTAGACACATTTTCTCCATAGGTTAACATTGAGGTGAGCGAATCCAATAGGGTTAGTACACAGAAGTCTTAAAGGGGTGAATATTAGAAAATGAATAAGTAATTTGATTTTTAAAAATGACGTGTCCGAGGAGGGATACTTTATGAATATTAAAATAGTGTCTATAATGTTAGCAAGATAAGATTGCAATGTTTTCTAAGTATGGACTTGACTTTTACACGATGACAAAAAAAACTCTGCAACCACTCGATACTGAGATACATACGATACTGAGATTTAAAAAACTCAGTATCGTATAGATCTGCGATTTCAACTAATCTTCAAAAGCAGCTACATCATATTGAACCAGTTTCAGTGACTTAGCGAGGGATGGGGGGTTGAGGGGTCTATCATACTCCGGGCGCCACTCGCAGAGGGGCTCCAAATGGTCCCCAAGATCATTGGACCATTTGGTACCCAAGACCATGGGGGCGGCAAAATGGTATCGTGCCCTGGGCGCCAGTTATGTTCGCGACGTCACCGACCGGTTTTTGTGTAATTTCTGCACGAGTATATGATCCGCATGATATCATACATTAAAAGGTACCTCTGCTATAACAGGCAAAAATAACTAGATAGCTTCCATATCAAGATTCTAATTTTAAATCTCTCTAAAAATATAAAGTTCTTTAGCGTTGATATCCTCCCTTAGAGTTCAATATTTTAGATCAGAGATGGCAATCGATCCGAGCTGGCATTGCCGTCAAAACCTTCTATACATTGTTCCATTGTTTGAAAGCAGTCAAAATAAGTGCCAAAATATTTGATTAAAACAATATATTATTAAGGATCTTGTTATAGACAGAGTAGAATTTTAATTGAACATACCAAATCCTAGTGAAGGTGCGACTGACCAAAACATCTACCTCGAGTGACCTGTCTGTCAACTATCTGTAACAGAAATTCTTTATTGTCGACCTTAGCTTGAGAATGTAAACTATACTACCGTCTGTCTGTGCTACAACAAGTGACATTGTTGAATACAACTCAAGTTCAAACCTTCGGGGTTTTATAATTTTTCTTCTTTAATTTTTTTCTTCGTCTAATGCGGAGGCACTTGTCGTTAGACATTCACTTTTTGTTATTCACCACTATTTACTGACTACTGTATTATGGGAGCCCCCTACAGGTGAGCCAGCATTGCTCCTTATGAGCGGACGGCACGGAAACGACCCAGCTTTATTCGGGATTTGAACCCAAACACACTGCGTAGCAGCCCAGAACGCTAACCACAACATCATGTGGGCGGCGAGTTTTATAAAATAGAACGAAAGCTCTTATGGAGAGCATTAACATGTTTACTAAGTTTAACATATCTGACTTTGCCATTTGACAGTAAATTGATAGTGTGTATTAATAAGATTACTTCAATGCCTTATGATTCACATTAAGAGGTTAATGAATATCATTGGCATATCTTATACTACCATAATTGTATAGCATACTATACAATAATAGCGTTGGAATAGCCCCTGTTTTTATTTTCGGAGCAAACTTGAGTGTGGTCGGGCCTTCCCCGATATGGACGTGGAACGTAGGTCCCTTCAGATTCGTTATTTTTCTTGTTCAAGAGCAGAAGAATCGGTGCTTTTCGGTTTTATGACGTCGCTGCATTTAGCGGTTAATTCGGGGCCCGAGTCCCTCGGATTGTATTTTGGGGTTAACTTGGCTGTGCTTAGACCTCCGAGCCCACAAGACCTTTAAGCTGCAGTAAAAAGTGTCAGTAAGAATGAGTCGCAATATCGTCATATAATGGGTTAAAATTAAGTATATGGCTCTTATATTTATGCAGGCAGTTTTCTTCTTGGATTTACAACAATATGTGTTTGTGAACAATACATTTAAATCTATTTGTTAGATTTGTATCCTTAAAGCTTGTCATATAATAAAGACTCAGATGTATGTATGAAGACTCAGATGTATGTATAAAGACTCACGTCTACAGTTTTTGTAACATACAATGCATTTGTGTCTTTATGCTGTGTGCGCGCGTATGTGTGTGCAATGCATTTGTGTCTTCATACTGTATGCATTTAATATATTTGTGTTTTTATGCTGTGTGTAAAATACATTTGTATCTCTTAGATTACCTCGAAAGTGCCCACTGCTTTCGTCGAGTGTCTGTTCACAGTTGCGGACGATATTATCGCCCTTTGGTCACGCAAGTTTCCAACAGAGAAGCTGATGATACTCATATATGCTGGTCAGTAGTCGAGCAACTTTAGTCGTGCCACTTTGAGGCGTTAAATGTGACAATTACTTGTGTTTAATCTTTTTCTTTAGTTGTGATACTTAATGTTAAGGTAACGGTTAGTGATATGCAAAGAAAACTTTCTGTTAACTATAAAAACAAAGAAAACAAGTAATGGTGTTCATTTTGCAACTGCTTGTAGTAAAATTATGACAATGAGTGTCGGTAAAGCTACTTTGCTATATAATTGCCAGCCCCTCCCTCGGAGGAGATTAAACGTTTTCTCAGAAGTCAAACGCTGGGGGGAAACGTAGTTCTGTGTTTTAAAACAACAAAGATAATTTTGAAACACAAGTTTATGGCTATGCCCCCATATGTATACTAAAAAGAGCATAATAATATGTCATAACTTTTCCTCTGGGTCAAAATCTGTAAGCACTTGAGAGGCTTCAGTTGTAAGAGGTACACACACACACACACCTATATGAAATACCCGGCAGCTGTAAGCATTCGATCTGTAGTAGGGTCGAAATGAGTCTCCATAGATTTTTAGAACTGACTTTATTCTGGACACATAATGACGGCGTTTGCAGTATTTTACTGCACTGTGACATTTCCCCTCCTCGTGGGCTAGGAAATTTATTAACCTCGGCTTGAAACAGAGTAAGCCCATCGGCGAACTGCGAAGATGCAATAGTTTTTCCCCGGGCGAGGGGTGGATTACAAAAGGATCAGCTGTTCGACTCGCAGGTGAGGAGCGACTTACAATAGCGAGTCGCCACGATGTCTCGAGTGAAGACACTATAACACAAAAGAGTAACAAAAGGAAACCCTCCTCCTGATGAGAGGCCGTAATGATCCACCGTGCGATAACGATATGAAAAACAGGTATCGTTTTGCACACGGGCCAAAGCCAAGGGCCTATGAGAGCCCAGATCAAAGAGCGGGGTTGTTACAGATCCTGCCAGGGAAAAAAGTTTTAAAAGCGGATGCAGGAGATTTTTACGAGGACGAGACGAGACGAGAGGAGAGGAGAGTCGGAAACTGTTTTTGCTGTTGGATCTGATCCAGATCCTAGGCCGATCCCGATCCTGTTTCCGAAGGGTGAAGACCTCTTTCTCGCTGAGAAGGGTCGTTTAGAGATCAAAGCTTGATCTTCTCTATTTTCGAAGCAGCTAGCTTCTTTGGTGAGAGTGTGGGACGAGCCGTCCACTACTCTGTGATAAATAGATCGAATTGCGCAGGGAGTTCGAGTTCGCCTCATTCTAGCCGGTTCCGACGAGTGGAATCCGTTCCTAGCAACTGAGACTTCTGCGATTAGAGCTTTATTTCCTGAAGGCCTGATCGACGATTCGTAGCGACAGTGCATCCAGCCAGCCGACGGACTATCTTTAACGTGCGTCGCAGACTTCAACGGACATTACTAGTGTAAATTGATGTTCCATAACACGACCTAATCGTGAAGTATTTTAATCCAGAATATCCCTAATAAATTGATATTAGTGTAACAAAGTTCTTATTAGTAAGCTGTTTGATCACTATACATAACAGGTGTGACGCTACCTAGCGTGTCGGCTTTGACACTAAGCACGGAATATATTACAGCACGCATAAAAGTACATGTAAATTCCGGACCTGCCAGAGTTTTTAGCTACGTTACATCCTGTTTGACGGAGGCGCGGGGATAGAGCAACACAGGAGAAGAAGAACGCGGAGATGACAAAAAGCATGGACGAGACATCAGCAAAGTACGAGGACAGTCATGAAAAAAAGCGCGCGAAAGCCCTTGCTCTGGATTATATACCAAGGGTTCATGAACCTGACACTAGGAAGCCAAAAACTTCTAACTGGCTGTCGGCGACCATCTGACCTCGTGCGTCAGAGATCGTATGATCTTTCGAAAGGCGGGAGAGAACATGGGGCTCTGACTAATATCTAAAAATAACTTTATTTATCCTGTTTTAAACAATAGTTTTTTAACTTGCAAGTGATCTAAATCCCCAGCGTAAACATTCCTAATAAAGTATGTATAAATTGGTTGTGAACTTAACTATTCAATTCATTCCCGAGTGCTATGCATAAACATGCATTCAAAAAAAAAAGTTAAATTTCTCGCTTTCTGTGAAAACAATAAGTGAATTGTATATGGCAGCGATTGTGGACAGATTTAGAAAGATCGCCTTAAAAAGATTTACACGAGATTCCGTTTGCGATAAGATTGTTTGATCAGAGTTGGGAACGGAATCGCCAGACCGGTGCTTCCCAGTGCGGAGCGTATTTTGAAACCGCATTCCAGCACGGTGGAGGAGAGGGCACGCTGATAAAAGTTACTGGAGCGCAAAGTACGTGAGATGGAAGAATATTCGATTGGTGCAATCACCGTACCGAAACGATACGACTCCAAATGGACTTTATGAGGTGCTTATCGGTTTACGTCGAAACAAAAGACTCCATGAATAATGGCGATTAATTTGGAGAAATTTATAATTGAATGACTCTATTGTTCAAACATTCAAAGCCCGCTGAAACGGGGAGTGATAATGAAGGTAACATTTTTCGGTCTTGAAGCGTCGGTTCTGCAAAGCGTAATCCCTAACCTTGAACGACTTTTAAATTTGTAACAATTTAAATTTGTTTCGAAGATTTTCTGAATGAAATGATGCTGAAACTTTAATAGATTATAAAGATAGGTTTGAACACATTTCTTGTTGCTCGTAATGGCCCCTGGCCGGAAGTTCCAAGCCAGGTCCATAAAGGCTTCGGGCTGAGTAGCGCGGCTCTGGTTTATAATAGTACCACAAGGGTCATAGTCCAAGTTGTCTAGGTGCCATCCCAATTTTGACCGAGCACTCCCAGGGGCGACATCTGGGGGATCGTACCTTCCCCACCCATTGACCTCATAGAAGGACTTTCCGGTTTTAACGTGCCCATATCCAGCCTAGACACGGAGGTATTTAACGGTGTTTGTAGGGATTCGATCCGAGCACCCTCAGTCCCGAAAGCCGACACGGTACCGATGGGCTACCTCCGGCCCAAACACATTTGTAACTAGGAGCAGGTATATTAGTTAACAGAAGGAAATCAGAGATCGGTTACAACATGTTGTAGTTATAGAACGGTTAAAAAATTTTACATGACAGATGATTAAATCATAATGAAAAAAAAGGGAGTATGTTGGACAAATCATATTTTTAATTAATATGTAAGTTCAAGCAGCACAGAGGCCTGCAGTTGAAAATGTAATGTAATGGACATTCTGTTTTCTTCGACTATTTCTTTCTAACCTTGGTACTTCAATTGGTAGAAAGATAGATAAAAGCGAAGCCTCACAATTTAAATGGAGATGTCAAATTACCAGTGGTATCTTACTTTTGAAGAGAAAAGACAAAACCTTTGTGCTCGAGGAATAAACAGGAAATCCAACGTAAATAAAGCATAAATAGCAGTAAGGTGCAATTTTGCATACGGCCGTTTCGAAGCTGCAAAGGAGCTTCTTGATCAGTGCAAGGCTTAGTTTTCGGCTTTTTGAGCTGCCACTAAGTGCACTGATAAAGAAACTCCTTTGCAGCTTCGAAACGGCCGTATGCAAAATTGCACCTTACTGATATCTTACTTATTGAAATCTTCCGTAGTGTTTATTTATAGCTGTAATGAGAAGGAATTTGCTAGTTAAATTCAAGCAAATCGTTACATAATATATAAAAATATATATATTAGAATTTTTTTTATATTATATACATAAGAAACATATTGTACAGAGGCTGTTCACACATTTTTTAGACGATGTATATTGTATTCACAAAACTAAATTACATAAAATTCTTGTGTTTTAAATGTTTTATTTGACATCCCTTATTCTGAACTATCTTTCGACACCGCAATTTCCAGGATAATAATGCCTTTTGAAGTGTCAGAAGAGGTATTCTATCCCATTCCTCCTGAACAGCTTTCCAGAGTCATGTAAGGGTTTTGGGACGACGTTTGGATAATGCAGATTTTAAAAGTCCGAAAGCACAAAAATCCATAGGTGATACATCGGGAGATTTAGTAGGGATGTCAGTGAAGGGTATGGCCTTGATACCAGTTTTTTGTTCCATTTCTTTTAGGAAATTTACAGTGGATTTTGATGTGTGACTGCTAGCTTTGTCCTTATGGAGTCTCACAGATTGATGGCACTGTGGGTAAAGCGATAGTATTTCATTCAGAAAAATTGGCGATAAAATATGTTCCTGATAGTATTTGGAGTTAATCTTGACATTTTTTTCCACTCTCTTTATTTTTAACTTGCCATTATAAGAAAAACCAGCAACAATCATGAATCCCTTAGAAAAACTTTCTTTCGATTCTTTCAACCATGTACTTAAATTTTTTTCTCCCCTTTTATGATAATAAATGGCTCTTTTTTTGTTGCAATCATTTAAATACACCCATGATTTATCTATTGGACAATTGTTTTCCATTTTTCTTTGGATAAGTGTTTCTCATATAGAATTCTGCAGCGTGTCCTGCGTTCAGCGACATGATTTGGAAGAAGACGATCCACATTGCGTTTTTTCGCTTTCTTAAGATTTAAATCAACGTTTATCATTTTCTTTACAGTGGACACCGAGCATTTTAATGATTTTGCAACTGTCCTTTGACTAGGGGGATTTTCTTTTAACATTAAACAACGTACCTTTGCAATAGTCGAAGATGTCCGTTTTTTCCTTGGATACTTGTTTGGAATTTTTGTCCCACTTGAGGCTCCTATTTGACGTTTTTTTCCTTTCTTGTTGACGATATTACCTATCGACGCTTTAGATATCACAAAACCATGACTCTCACATCGTTTTTGGATAACGGAGTATGCATATTTCTCTTCGGAAAGAGCATAAATGTAGTCTTCGAACCACTGCTTTGTTAAAAACGCCATTTTGAATAAAAACAAAACTTTCAAGCCGCAGACGATAATTTTGACTTTTAAAAACATAGTACAATTGCAATTATTTCTTTTGCAGCAAACGATTTTTTATTACCGCTTACCAAAATCGTCTAAAAAATGTGCGAACAGCCTTTGTATAAAAATTTTTTTTACTACCGTTACTTTCTGCAAGGGAGCAATTGCCACTCATATAATAGGACCTAAGTGTGTGTAATTACTTGACCAGCTTGTGCAGCATCAAGTAGTATGATATGACAGAATTTCCTTTTTTCTTTCACAGCGCCTATGGACAATTTAAAGGATGTGTCAGTGCCCCTCTGCTTAGAAACTGCGGCATCAAAGTGCATGCACTCTTGGACCACTCCTTGTCGTACCTTGTAACCACGTGCAGCAGCACATTTTATCCGTAAGTACCGGTGGGATCCAGTAGGTGTAATTGATGGACAATAAAGACAACCGCACACCTACTTGTAAACACCTGTGTCGCACCTATGAGTCTCATAACGGGAGAATCCCGATGAATGTTCATTGGATAAATTTTGTAAATTATGTAAGGCGTTTAGTATTACTCCATTAAAAAATCCGATGCAGTATCCCAAGAATATTTTATTTACAATAAAATTATTAATAAGACTGTTGATAATTGAAATAATTTTTCAAATGTAAATTAATCTAATAATATTTAATTGTAAATAACTGTAATAATTTTTAACTGTAGATAATTGTAATAAATTTTAGTTGTCTTTGTATTCTATATCGCTTATAGAAAATGGCTACATGGTTCATTCTTGTTTCATTTTTACCTTCAGTTCCTTTTTATGGTTTGACTAAAGCAATATTTTTCCTGTTTGTTTTAGTCGGGTAGACTCTTTCACGCAGTTTTCACCTTCCTCTTTCAGCTTTTACCGAAATAGATACTTTTTTTTTCATCACTGTTTGCGTTTTGCGAAAGGGGGAAGGCCCCATCCTATTGACAATGTTTTTATGCTATTTATCGTGTTCAAAGTTTAGGGTTTCTTTTCCAACATACTTTTAAAATGTTGTGTGTTTGTAGCCTGATACTATTTTATTTACATGTTTTTATTAACTCGCTTTCTTGTTTGTTTGCGTGTTTGTCCAGTTCAAATCTTGCAATCGATTTTTAACTAACTTCCCGTCTAGCTAGACGTTTGAAACTTTTAGAATAGCTCAGAACACGATGATAATGCATTATTTTAATACTTTTAGCCATCTTTAAACAAAACTGAACTCATTTTGAGTTAATTTTGTTTTGTAGACTGGTGAAGCCATCTATCGACCGGGACGGGAACGAAAAGTTAAACGCACGTTAACTTCCAATTAACTTCATTTTCTTTGAAGTTGATGGGATAATTCATCAAAAAAATTTTAAGAAAGTATTTATTAATACATAGAATTGTCAAGTTTATATGATTCAACAGAAATTTTAAAAACATGGTATATAAAAAGTTCTTTTTATCTTGTAATTATATTTTTAGTTAAGTCCCAGTCAGCGTGTCTGTCGGCTTGGCGCCGTATATCGGTTTACTTTGCGCCTTAAAAAGTCACCCAGGAACCAACCATTACATCTTAATACGTAAGTCCGGCACGCAAGCGCCGATTTCAAGGTGTCTTCTATATACATTAAAAGCAAGAGTCATAAGAAAAAAGACTTGACAACACATTAACAATATCCAATGGAATACACATTTTGGTCAGAAACGCACGATAACTCCAGTGCAGTGGAACAAGATGTGCTCTAGTGTTTCCTCCTCCACTTGACAAAAATGACGTTTGCCTGAATCCGCAAGATGAAAGCGGTTTAGAAAGGCTTGGATAGCCATGTGGCAGATTCCAGCTCTGGCTGTAAAAGTCGCAACCTCTCTAGAAACCTTTTTGAAAGTCGTTTGGTTCTTTTAGAAAGAAAACAACCGCAATAAATTTACCATAAAACCGCGTTATGTGTTTACAATAGGACAAAGCATGTTTCTTAAGATCAGGTTTTATGTTTGCAACCGCGGTTGTAGTTATCTACTTTATTCTTCAATGTTAATAGATTTAATATATATAAATATATTGATTTTTTAGGTTGTCTTACAAATGTCCGACAGCTCCCCCGCCTCCTCCCATGACATCCCTCAGAACGACTACACCTTTGCCACCGCCTTCCACAACCGAGTCTCTCCCGTCATCATCAACAGACTACTCGACGAGTACAGTGTCTCGGCCCAGAACTATCATCTACACTCTGCCTCCGACGCAGGGTAGCAGAACATCCGTCGCTCGCGTGGTCCAAGCAAGCTGGTGGATAGTGCTGTGGCTTTTGTCCAACATCCTCCTCGAAATCAGATTGCAGAGTTGATGATCGATCACGAACATCACGAACATTTGTATAGAGCATTGAGGAGGAAGCTCGCTTGAAGTGTAGTCTCATTTTCAGTAATCGCATTAATGGAACAAAGAGTGGGGTGATTTTTTTTTGTCTAAAACTTCTGTGAAATGAATCTTTGAAGGACTTTAAAAGACATCTAGTGGAACCTCATGAGAACACTGAATTCATTGCACATATTTCTTAACGAGGAATATGTGAAAGTATGCTTACAACTTATTTTCTCCAGTTATTAAAAAAAAAGAAAAAGGATAAAATTCGGAGATTTTTGAAACGTAAGATTGAAATGAAACATGTACATGCTGAGATCATTATATAAGTTCCGTTGCTTTGTTTGCAACTAGACTCTGGGCAGTTTATTAATACATCCTGGCATATTAATCCTGAGATTTCACTCGCACATGTGATAGAGCCGTGAACTTTGGGTGTTTCTTTCATACGAAAGGAAAATGGTCTTCCAATCCAATTGTAAAGTTCACAAATCTGAAAAAAAAAACATTTTCTTTCAGCATTGTCACAGATATTTTATTAATCCGATATGTCTTCTATAACAGTGAGAAAGAAAATTGTAACTTTACAGTTGATTATTTCTGAAAGCATGAGGTGAAGTCACGAACAAAGTAATCTTTGAAAGCACAAATCTTATCAAGGTGCAAAGATAAACTGTTCTTGAAAGATCATGGAGGTGTACAGAATGAATGTCCCTTGTTATGAAAATGCTGTTGTCAAAACTTCACGTGCACGAAGAAAGATTCTACGGAAATATTTTTAATGATTCAGATTGCACACTATTGTTCCTTTATAACAGTTTTACTGTTTGAAAACGCATAATTCACCATCTAGGTTAGAGCGTTAAGAATCGAAATTTTCAATTTTAGATCATCAGCACCGTAGACTAATGGTCTGAACTGAGAAAGTATTACCAAGAAAGTATAAAGAAGTGTATTAGTTCAGAATAAATGGGCAAGAATGTAATGATTCATAGCATGATATTTATACTCATATAGTTTATTTATAAGTTTCATTTCGCATTTGAATGATATTCTTCCATTGTTGCTTTTAAATCAAAAAATAATGTTTATTTTACTCATCAGTTTGTTGGAGCAAAATAATCTTGTATTTCATTCTGCGTAATCATTATATTACGTACATTTTTCACATGTAATGTGTTGCTCTTGATTTTGTATATTCATTTATGATATATTCATTTATCTCGCAATCTTATGTTTTTTAACAATTTGTGGGGAAAGCACATATTTTCCTCATTATCCGAAAGTGTGGAGATTCCCTGTGAAATGGCTTAAAGCAGAAAAGAAATTATCATTAATTAAAATCGAAAAACTGTTAAGCGTTTTCGAGCCCAAAATAACCTGTCAAATAATATGTGAAACCCGGAATAACACTGAAGCATAGTAAAAGCGAAAGTGAGATAAAACGAAGCTTTTGCAAAATGGGAATAATGTATTTACAGACTACTTCCATCTATGAGAATCGGGAAGGCAGAGAGAACTGAAACGCTCATAATGACATAGGCCGTCTGCACACGGAGCAACTCAAACGACGGGTTTGTAACCAGTTGCGCCGTGTGCGTGTTTCCATTCAATTACATAGGTTACGACTCATCACAGACTGGTTTGTGATTTGAGTCAGTTATCAGTTTCTTTTGAGTTGCTCCGTGTGCAGACGGCCATAGGATAAGCCTTTGGAAGTTGTATTGGGGTGGGGAGGTAGAGACAATGGGTTACGGAACACGAGAGAAAGGAAGAGAGTACTCTATTAAGGCTGCTATGTACTAACCCCATTGGATTCGCTCACCTCAATGTTAAGCTATGGAGAAAATTTGTCCACGGATTGCCGTCTTGGATTCAAAGATTTTTTTTTTTTAATTGTACTCCGTCATAGAGAAAGAAATTTTACATTTGTGTACATTTTTCGTTTTCGTAAAAAAAAATGCAATTAATATTTTAAAATTTAAATTATTCGAGGGAGAAATCTGGTATAGTGTGTTTTAAATGCTCATAAATTCCTTCGGTGGACGAAATTTATAAAATGAATCCTGTAGCGCTTTGCAGAAAAGATCAGGCTGTCTGACAATACCAATTTTATCTGATTATCAGCATTTATGTACCTGTAAATAGTTGACAAATATATATTTTAAATAAAAAATTTGGGGGCAGCGCTTAACCCCCCCCCCCCCCTATATAGAGAGAGCCATTACAATCCCTCAAAATGTCATTCCTAAGGGGGGTGGAATTCTCGAACTGTCAACTGGACTCCTCCCACCACAAGAGTCTGCGAGAAGAGGAAAAGGGAAATACGATTTTGTTTCTTAGTACATAGCAGCCTTAACGTCTCACCGTCCCACAGTGAATCGCCTAATACAAGCTAGGTGGACAAAAACATTTTATTCTACGATTTGATTGCTCTGGTTATTATGAATAATATTTTGTTGTTTTATTAAATAATTACGCATTATTTGATAATTTAGAAGCTTGGGGAATATTCATATTAAAATAACTTAAGGAATAAAAAATGTATTTTTAAAAATACATTTTTTATTCCTTAACGCAACATAAATTATACAATAAAATTTACTCATACTACTTATAATTTAGATTATAGAAATAAACAACATAAAATTATAGTACTGAAGTCTAATAATTATCATCATATGATTCATCATCTATCTCACGATCAGACGAATCAGGTACTAAGTAATCTTCATCGTCACACAGATGAACATAACTTGCTACCTGATGTGTTGGTATCGAAGGCGGGACAATTAAATTCAGAACTTCCACCGGTATTTCTCGGTTCTCTTTCTAGGCACTTCTATGAGTGAGTTGATTACAGAATCGGACCTTATAAAAAGTATATTAAGCAAATCTATATTCGTTCATCTGAAGGGTAACACAACTTTTGGGACTCACATAGACTATGATAAGATGGAAACACTTGATGGCACGGCTTCAATGACCCCTTTCGCGTTTGTTTATAAGACTGACCGGGGCATTTAGAGTCTACGTAATGAGCTAATGCCTCGTCACTATTCAACTGCCTACCGCCACAAATAACATCACCAAATTTCCTTTTTTCTGAAGATTCCGAACTTTTTCTAATCAAAGTAGGTACGTTTCTGCGACCCGATAAACGATTTGTTACTTCAGTAGCTATGGTCAACTCACTGGCACACCGCGATCGCACTAAGTCTTCAACCCTACGTTTTTGGTTTTGAAAGACGAGTCTTCAAAGTTCTTTTTGGGCCGACCTTGAGGCCGACTTCCTCCAGATGATAAGGAAGCACAGGGTTCATACATACTTATGTTAAATTCTATATCTGCACCCTCTAACCAACTTTTATTTTTATTTAAAAAACGGTCCTTCATCATATTGGCTGCAGCCCACTTTTCAGAGAATTTTGACGAAAAACTTGAAATTTTTAACTGTAAATGCCTCTGTGAATCAGGAGTCACATCTGTAACACTAAATTTTTGCATAATAAAATCCATTAGACGAGAATTTTGTTCTCCTTTCTTGTGTTTCCGCCATTCTTCAAATAACTCCATTTTTGAAAGAGAGCACACACAATCTGAAAAAAATAAATTAAAAAAGATTGGGGATCGATGTGGTATTCAATTATATATTATTGTAAAGCTTAGGACTGTCACTATAGAATATTTAAAAAAAATAGCCTGGATACATGTAGATTAAAAGAAACTGTATTTGTTGAAAAATTAAAAACGAAAAAAAAATTTACAATGTTTACGTAGTTTTTTCAAAACCTATTATAACGCATATTGTCTCTCATTTGAATCAAATTTTAAATTATATTTAAAAAATACTTGCTTTTTAAAGTAAAATTCAACACAGCAAGAGTAATAGTCTTCACTTCAAATCTTATTGAAAGCACTGCAACATTGCAACTAAATTGTTTACATAAATGGAATTACCTCATCACTCCACTTCAACCACTTATGACTCATCGCTCTAGAATGTTCGCCATAATTATTACCTCGAATTGGGACCTATGAGGGATTGTTATTGTCATGGGATCATAAATTAATCGATTCTTTGAATTGACTTTTGTGACTTGTCCACCTAGCTTTTACTGTATTAGGCGATTCTCTGTGCATCCTCTGAATCCATCAGCGCAAGCGGGCCACTAAAGCCCCTGTCACAAGCGTCCTGTTTCACCATTCATAATGGATGGACAACTCTCTCATGCCATATTTCGAAGCTATTCTGCCCGGATTAGGTTTAGTATTCAGCCTTGGAAGTTGGCATCGCCTCCCAACCGGCATCTCAACTTGGCGAAGAATGTCACCAGTTGTTGACTGGGCAAGTTTCGGAAAAAGTAGTGGCTAAAGAAACGCTAGCGCTTATAATGATCTACGTACTAGTACAAGCATTTAAATTTTCATGTGCATTCAGAACTTTATACTTCAGTATATGAAATAGTTATTTCTGAAGTCATTCGTATCGTAAAAAGAGCAGAAGCAAACAGTAGGTTACCCACGACTTGGCACCAACTAAAGTGGCAACTAATGCGAGGTGATAACAAAAATTTGAATTTCATTCAGTGTGTTTATCAGTCAATATGCGTTTAGAATAACTCAAAGATTTAATTATTTAGGAATGATTGTTCAAAATATGAACGTCAAAAATAGCTCCTTCGTTTTCGCTTGCACTCTTCCAACAGTTTATAGGAACCAGCTGGGGCAACTTAACAGAATTTTTCTATTTTCAACCGAAAATATCGAACTTACACTAGAATTTTTCTACCAACTTTAGCACAAAACCCTCGTTCGAAAGAGTTGTTCGCTCATTGTGTAAGGGGAAACTTTCCTGTGTGATATGGGCTTAACGTCCAACTTATTCGTTGCAAAACAAATCCTAAATGCAATTTTCTCTTAACGACATTTTCCGCAAAAGCGAAAATTCTAAGGATATCTTTCAGTTGGCGAAAACGGGTTCTAATGTGAGGCTTTCGTAACAGCGAAATGGCGTGAACTGACCTTCCGAAAAAAGGGGCATGCCTGTACTTATAGTTTTCATAGCATTGAATTTGGATTTATCACTGACAAGAATCGGGATATTAAACAGGTATTAAGATATCTGGATTACATTTTATAACTTAGATCAGCGATTCCGAACCGTTGAAAGTTCGAAGGCAATGTCTCATTCCAGAAATATTTTGTCCGTTGAACGCCATATTTCCATCAATTAATTGTTTTTATTAGTTCTTAATAAGTTGCAAAAATAGTAAGCAACTTTTCAACTTGAGAAAACAAAATTATTTTCCATTATTTTCATCATTTTCATTACGTAAATATAAATATTCTTTTCATTAAAATTGCTGATTACTTATTCATTAAACTATTGCATTTTTTAATAATTTTAATGCAGCTGTTTCACTACATTGAATTTTGTATTTTTTATAAAAAATAAAATAAATAAATAAATAAATAAAAAAGGTATGTGTTTGAGTGTATAATTCTTGTTGTTTTCTTGGAGCAGCTGTGTGGTGTCCTTTCTTTGCGACACTATTTAGCGATGTCACGTTCAATATTTGCGATCTAAATTCCACATTTATTCGGTTTCGCCATGAACGTAGAACAGGAAGTCAGATGGAGTTAATTTTTGTAAGTACAATACAGAAGAGTCCTCAGGGTAAGTTGTACCTCAACCCCATTCGACTCACAGTGACTTAAAGGATATATTGACAGAAGTCTAATTTATAAGATGTCTCAGTGATTTTAATGGAGCCATCTTCACCGGTAGATGGCACTTATCACCAACTTAACTTTAGACTTAATTATCTCTGAAACTTACCCATGACTTATGGTTGCTTAAATAAGCCTCAAAAGTGAGTATATATAATTTTACAATTAAAGTTGACTTACTTGCAATATTTATACTGTAGTGTCAAGTTTTTCAGACCTGAAATATATGTTCCTAATAGACTAGACTTCTTTGCTGTACTTTGTTTTAGAGTTTGCTTTGTTTGTCATGGTTTCTGTATTTTTATTGTATCCATCCTTGTTGTATTTCTGACCTAATGGGCCACCGTGTGGCTCATTGAGTGACCATACCAACTAGAAATAGCATAGCAACTATAAATTTAAAATAGACGATAAAACCTACTGGATTTCAAAGAGTTGCAGAACATAATGAATGCATGATATAATTATTCTGCCGAATAAAGAGAAATACAGATTTTTTAATTGCCAAGATACTTAGATATACATCTGTTGGCCCCAATGAGCCACACGGTGGCCCATTAGGTCAGAAACACAACAAGGATACAATAAAAATACAAAAACCTTGACAAACAAAGTAAACTCTAAAACAAAGTACAGCAACGAATTCTAGGATAAAATCCGCTGCATACAGTCCCTGACCGTCCAGTATCTATTATAGATATTTTCCCCAATTAAGGTTCCACGGGACACAAGCTTGCCCCCATCCATGGAGATGTCTCTTTTACACAATACGCAATTCAGATTGGCTAGAAAACCAATTCGATGCTGGCAAATGGCAAGATGCTACAACTTGATAGCGAAGGGCAGAAGGTATTTCTCTCAGTTTAGACTCGAGTTTTTCAACCTTTTGTCAACTGTGTCCTCCTTTCGACCCTGGTTTTTTCCTATCCCCCCCCCTCTTTGTCCTTCGGGGATCTATTAGAGGGTTGTTGTTTTTTAAACTAGAGCATGTTTTACATATAATTTATAAAAGATACATTTACATAAGAATTTATACTTCAAGTATTTCTCGATCAGCGGGAACTTTGCGCTTGATGACCATATAAGTATATATATTTTTTTCACACCCGGTTCTATTCCTGTATAGGATAATAGAAGATCCCCTCTCTCCATTACGTTAAGTGATTCTGCTTTTGACTGAGTCAATAAGTCACCCGACTGAAAGCTGGTTCTACCGAATAAGAACTAAAAAATGCCATGAAAAACAATTTTGCCTTATCCCAAAGCAATGGAAAGTTTTTCGATATCGTACTCTTTATCCGAAAACAGGGTTTTTCTTGACTGAAAGTTACTTTAGCTGCTATACCACTCTGCAGATCTATGATCAAAGAAACGTCAACGTCAGCAGCATTCACAGCAAAATGATCAGCTACCCAGGCTGCAAAATCCATGTCCAGCAGATCACGGTGTAGAGTATTGCATTTCAACCTCTCCGTTAACAAAAGAAATTCTTCTATCTCGGCCTGAGACCCATCAAAAGATTTCCGACTTAGGTGGCAATATGCTGACGGCAATTTTCCTTTTGTTCATCCGATAGACTTGTTCCACAGAACCTTAGGGGACATGGTCATTTTTCTTGATTTAGTCATCGCCACCGGGTGACGCCGCTGATATTAGTTATAAATGACAGGAGACCCCCAGGTGCTTTCATTCATGAACTATCAATTGTTAAGCAGCATCCTGGAGGCGTCGCGTGCCTAAACAAAAGGACTCGTGCCTTTCGCATTTTACCGAAGCGGCCCTTTGAGACTCTTTGAAGTGGCTTGGAGGACAAACTAAAAAGGCGGCCGCTTTAGACCCGGGGAAAATATTTCATTATCGCCCCAGGAAACCCATTTCCGTTGCTCACTTGTTCTAGATCGTTCGACTTTCTGGAGAGTGATGCAATATCCGGTGGAGGTCTTCTATAAAAAGAGAATGGACCCCTCAGTCGTGGCTTGCGTCTTTTTAGTTCCTGACACGTAGCGGATCCAGTTTAAGAGCAGCCGGGTTTGCCGCCCTTAGAGGTTCAAGAGTCCCTTGTGACTGTTTGCAGCGACGATCTAGTTCCTGCAGGAGTAAACATACTCCACTAATTTGTCGGAGACCAGTCTTCGTGGAAGGAGCCTTTGCTACCTTATTTCCCAGTGAGGAGTCCTTTCTCCTTAATTTAATATTTTCATCGCTACCGAGTGTGTGCAGTGGTCACCGCCGTTGATATTATTGGGGAGCCCTTTCCCGTCAGGAGAAGTGCCGTTTTTTCATCATTGAAGCAGAGCCAGTTCTGCTAGCTTAGCGGACTTCTGTGTCCTTACTCCGCCCCACGCCGATTAAATCGAGTGTGATCACTTAAGTTACGAAGTTCATCTTACATCTGTGCAGTGTACATATCTCATCATCATCAACTTTATTAATAAATTGCATTTGTTTTGTTTATGTAATGAGTGATGTATACCTGGTGTGTTTAAATCATCTTCTGGTTGACACTACGAACCTCAGTTCGCTACAACGGAAACAAACTTCCTTATCATGATAAAGTTGCTTCAAATTATCCACATACGCAATTATTTCTTCATTTTTCAGTCCATCACTAAGTGCTTCCAAAGAGGAAAACTGGGAGTATTCACCATCTATATAATACCCTATGCTGCACTTTGCTTACCTCTGTGGCCCCCTAGTCTTGCGCCGTCGCCCCCCCCCCCTCTGAAGCGAATTTCCCCTGCCCCTACCCCGGAATATCCTAAGGCCCCCGTTTGAGAACCACTAGTTTAGACAGTTTATCTTTCCTCCTTATTACCTCTGCCACTTTTAGATCGTGCCTGCTTTTGATTGTGTTTTTAGTTAGTTTCTTTGTAAATGTGTTATGGTATTTGTCTTTGGCAGCTCTGTAAGATCTCTGTTCCTCCCTGAGTAAGATAATTTTCCATTTTGTTACCTTGCACTCCACAAAGTGAACATATCCTTCGCAATACACCTTTTCGGCCAACAGAAAGTAATGTTTCTATATTTTTCTTACAAGAGTCAAGCCGAAATGACTCAGCATTCCCGGAATAAAAAAATTACCTGTACTGCAGACCTGGAGTCTGATAAAATAAAAGCTTTTTCAAATTAATTTAACCTGGAATAAAGCTGCTCACTGGCAATCTTTATTGCTTCTATTTCACCATCATAGTAGGCTGCATATGGGCTCATTGAACAAAGGAAAGAAAAGAGACCTGAATACATTCCAGCAGCCACATTCCTTTCAATGGACAGGTGCGACCTGTCAGTATATATATGCATCCATTCCTCCGAAGGGAATCTTGTATGGATAGTCTCCAAATCCAGGGTCTTTAAAAACATCCCTTGGAGTATCAAATTTTACATCAGGTTGGAGGAAATCCAGTATCGCCGGGATCTGAGATCTTCAGCAAGGCAGATTCCCTCTTGCTTCTTAATAATTTCTGTACAAAGCCATCTCGCACCTTAAGCATACTCACTTCACCCTCACCGTAAATCCTCCATAATGATGAAGTTGGTAAATGCTCGGCAACTAACTTGTTGACTGACCCTTGTATAAACTGTGGAATCTCGATCGAGCGTTCTCCGAATCATTGTTTTCCCGTATGTATCGTTTATTTTATCCCGACGATCATATTGCTTTGTTATGTTGCCGCATCTATCGTTTTCCCGCATTTATCGTTCAGTTCAGTCGGTCCCTTGAAAAACGATAGATCGAGATTCCACTGTATGTATATATATGTACATATATATTCAATTAGGGTACAACACAAAACGACCTTAATATGCAGCTGACAGGACGATATTTCGGGACTGTACAGGACAGCTGAAGAAGACAGGGGAGACGATTGCTTAATCATATTTCAATAATACGCTGAGCATTTGATTTTTTTAAGAGTTGCATTTGATTTTTTAATTGAGGGCACACTTGTTCAGACACAGGCACACAATTTCAGAATGTTTCAGACAGGGTCAAATTTTAAAAAAAAATAGAGAGGCATGTTTTTCTAATTTAGTGTCCCAAAAGAACAAACAACTTCTTAAAAATTAAGAAATTGTTAATTATTGAAATAAATAGTTGAAGCTTTGAAAGAAAAGCTACAAGAATCGAAAGTGTACCCTTTAAATTGTTCGTTTTAACTACCTTTCATTATAGTAAATATTATACTATAAATATTTACAGTACAAAAATTCCGCAAAAACATCTTTCTATTTCAAAGTTAGTATCTGTTGATTAGATAATTATTTCACTTGTGATTTCACTGTTAGTTAGATAAAAATGGAGAATCGAAAGGAAACAATGATAGAGGAAAGAAAACTAGTCATTAAATGCGCCAAATAAAGATAAATCTCTCCTAAAAATAGCTAAAATAGTTAACTGAAATGTGAATTGCATTCAAAAAGTCGTTCAAAGATTTAAAAAAGGATGGTACATTAGAAAATAAAAGTAGGAAGAAGCCGAAAAAAACTATCGAGCCAAACAATACAGAGGAGAATATTACATGAAGTAAAGGTTGCTTCAAGCACTTCTGGAAATTAAGTCTATTTCTCCTGACACTGTATGCGCAGTCCTTAGAGAAGCTGCATATTGGCAGGGAAGTTTAGAAAAAGCCTTTTTATTAATAAAAGGATTACATTTTAAAGCCCAAAAAGTTTCGGAATGAAGTTATTTTTAGTAATGAAAGCAAGTACAATGTTTTTGGCTGTGACGGGCGTCATATGATGTGGCGCAAGGCAAACACTGCTTTCAATCCAAAAAATTCAATTGCAACCGTTAGGCATGAAGGTGGGTCAGTAATGGTTTGGGGATGGCAGCAGCAGGGGTGGGTAAGCTTGTATTTATTGATGGAACCATGGACAAGAGGGCATATCTTGATATATTGAAGATTCATTTGAAGGATAGTGCTGCTAATTTAGGATTGAGGTCAAAATTCACATTTTAATACGATAATGATCCCACGCATACAGAATATATAGTAAAGCAATGGCTGCTGTATCACGCCCACAAATCTTTAAAATACCACCATAATCGCCCGACTTGAATGTTATCGGGAAATGGTGGTCCAGTCTCGTAAAAGCTACACCAAAGCCCCATATCACCAGTAAAGGATATTTGAGACTGATATTGAAAGAGGAATGGGAGAAAATTTCTGCCGAAACAACAAAAAATAGTGTAGATTCAAAGCCACGAATATTTGATTTCATATGCTACAAAATATTTATTTATTTATTTCATGGAAGGAAACTCTTGCACCTACTCTCAGTTTTGTGAAGTATTTGCACATTTCCTATATAAGTTGGTATTTATGTATAACTAGATGTATTACCCGGCTTCGCTCGGGATTCAGTTTCTGCTATTATTTTGTTTCAATGATTAGCCTCATTTTATGATGTTCTAAACTTTTCGCTAAAATTCTTTTCCGGTAGCAAATAGCATTAGTTTGTTGTCGGTGCTGTCGTTGTTCATCGCTTTCCTCTCCTTTCGATGTTGAAGCTCGAAGACGATCGTATGTTCGACGCGTTAAAAGTTTCTTCATCAGTCTCACTGCTTCGGATCACTATAATTCGAATTCTGTTGCATTGGAGCTCTTGGGAATGTTTTTTCTTCAGATTCTTGTGTGCGTCTAACTGCATTTTGAATTCTGTTGGCTTCGCGCGCTTGGGAATGTTTTTCTTCAGATTCTTGTGTTCATCTAACTGCATTTTGAATTCTGTTGGCTTCGCGCTCTTCTGTTTGTTTGTTTTTTCATCACATTGCTCATTTCTCAACAATCTTTGTTATTTTGCCCTTACTTCTGCAGGATTAAGAGTTGCTCTCCTCTTTTTGGACATTTTAAAGCATTAATTTACAGCTAGTCAATAACGTTTGAATGGATTTATTATTATAGAAAAAGAATCAATAATGTTTGAATGGATTGAGATCACATTCAATATTAAAGCACAGCAAATCTGAAAATTATTATAGAAAAAGTATATACACGTATTTCATGCCCGGAATTCTTTCTCAAAACTAAATCGTCTGCTACGTTTCAATGCCACTTTTAGACTTTCTAAATTATAATATACATGTATTTCATGATTGTAATTCTTTCTCAAAACAATCATCCGCTATTTTTCAATGTCACTTCAGTTATATAAATCATCGCGTCATGGCTAAACGCACGTGTTTCTAGCTAAGTGAACGTGTCCTTAAGTATATTCGAGTTTGAACATGTAGTTTGGGATAGTTTCAATTCATGAAATGGATAGATAACACATTCTTTGAAAATGAATGACTTTCCATCCTTATATTTTCATTTTTAAAAAGAAATATTCCGGGTTGCCACGTATATGAAAATAATATATCAAATTCCCTCTTGCATGCGCCAATATATGAATAAATCATGTTTTTAATTCATGTCTATTTATTTTTACTGAAATGTTATAATTTAATTGGCAACAGTGAAATGTTACAATGGCTTTGAACAAAAATATCCGTTGATACCGCGCAAACTTGTTCTAACATAATTCGGGAATGGAACGTCGTAGCGGGATGAAAAAAATCACATTCATCCTGATTTTCCGAGCACATTAAACCGTGTAAATTTCATCAAGGTAGGGCTCATGGTTCTTAAATTTTTGTGACTGACACACACATACACACATGACCCATTTCCCGTTTCTGCTTTATATATAGGATTATTTAAATGAATTTTTAATAAATTGTAATAATTGTACTATGCCTATAACCCTCTCGCAAGTTCAAGCAATAAGTTGACCAGCGCATAAAATACGAACAAACAAACATTCATTTTTATATATATATAGATTAAACATAATTGTTTGTTTTTATTTACGAGGAAGAATGAACAATAAATGTATTAACGTGTCTATGCTAATAAAGTCTGACTGCTTTCCGTATTTCATGACTTTTTCTCAATTCAAACATGACTTTTCGTATCAAAAATGAGTGTACCCTCAATTTTGTGAGTCATTGTATACATTATTTAAAGAGAGTATAAATTAAATTTTTAGTGCTGTTCCAGAGGTGTGAAGTTGAAGAGGTTAATTCCTTTGTCTCGGTATATCAACGGCGTGAAGAGTTAACTCCTGTGTTATCTGTATATCCGTGGTGTGAAAAGTTAATTGCTCTGTCTCAAAATATCCATATATATATAAAGAAATCATCTTGGTCGAAAATCATATTTCTTTGCGATAGGAATGTTTTAGACAATATTTAAAGAGAGATTAAAAAGAATAGTTCCAAAAAAAGTACCAAAATGAATCTCCCCTCCTTTTTTAATATTTACATAGATATAATTCCTTAAAGCATGGCTCAATTTGATCTAAGATCATTTCCTTATTTAGGCTGAATTTTTGGCAACATTTGTCAGAAACACGAGAGCGAGAAAAAAATGCGTACACTGATTCATAAAATCTTAATGTTAAGTTTTTTCCAACGGAGATTCTTTTGATATTTATGGATAGATCGGTTCTGTCGAAAATCACATTTCTTTACAATGACGATATTTTTGGCGATTTCTATCGAAAGAATGAAAAGACTAAATCCAAACAGATAATTCTAGAAGTGAATTTGTCCCCACTTCCCTAGACTTGTTCACTCGAATTCCCCATCTCTTGCTGAAATTTTATACATGAAAATATTTCATTGGATCACAGCCCGATTTGTTCAAACACCATTTCCTTACTTCGGCTAAATCTTTGACGACATTTGCTGGAAACATGAGGGTATAAAGTATAAAATAATGTTTTTACTGAATTAGTAATGGTAAAGAACTTCAATTTTTTTATAAAGAAAAATTCTTTTGGTATTCTGGGTGCAATCTGTTTCTTAAATGTGGAAACAGCATATGCCAGGGGTGGCCAAACTGCGGATCTTTATCACTTCCTTCACTGCTCCTTTCACTTCCTTGTGTCTCTTAGTTCAACGATCAGTTTTTCAGATAATTCATACAAGAATGTCTTGTAAATTGCTCTCTGGGTCTTTCTTATAAATCTACTTATAAAATAAGCAACACTCAATTTGACAAATCATTGAAAAATAAGCAACTTGTGTTGCTTAGTTTTTAAACTTAAACTTTAAACTTTTCTAAACTGCTAGCAACTTTACGTTGCTTATTTCATACTTATGAAATAAGCAACACTCAATTTGACAAATTGACATTTTACTCAATGACCACAAGCTGCGACAATTCAGTACACGCCAGATTTGCATAATTTGGAAAAACAGCTAAACGAAAAATAATTTTCAAAGCCATTACAACCATGTAAGAATTTTGAAATATTAATTATTCTAACAATTGAAGAATGATATATTTAATAAAAACATTAGAATAAACGGAGCCTAAAATTTCTTTCCCTTGATGTGAAGGAAATTTTAATTCCTTTCTGTTGGATATAACATTTTTCTGTTGGGTTTTCGAAGTATGTAGACGTTTCCAAATTGCTTTTAACACTGTTTATCTTCGACATTCCTGTGTATACAATTAAAGGAATAAGTCATACACTTATTATGCTGGGAAAATATTCAAAGTTAGTTAAATTTATCATTTTCTGCAATGCAAAGTTACTTTCATGAATTCTTAATGGATAATTTTAATATACACCTAATGTTTAATTTTTAATCTATTCTTAAATTGTTCATTTAAAGATACCCTGCTTTGCTGCCGCGAATCCTGATTCCCAGATCTAGTACGATGCCAGCAGGGCCGCCCAGAGACTTTACGGGGCCTGGGGCAAACTTCTGTTGGGGGCCCCAAGACTATTTTTCAGAAGACTATTTTGTAATAAGAGAAATCTGATTAATCATCGAATTTTTTTTTATTTATTTTATTTTATTTTATTTTTTTTTTTTTTGGGGGGGGGGCCTTTTTTTAGGAGATTATTTTGAATTTTGAAGTACGGTACAAGTTTCAAAATTTTCTTTCGGAGGAAATCTAATAAATAAATTTAAAAAAATTTTTTGGGGCCCCTCCGGCAGTTGGGGGCCTGGGGCAAAGTCTCCCAGTCCCCCCCCCCCCCTCTGGGCGGTCTTGCACTGGCGTAAGAAGATTCACTACCTGATTTCGACGTCCAAACACAAGTGACTGAATTAGTCCTTTACGATTCGGTTGAAATAGTAAGTCATTCACCAGGTGAAAGTTCCAAGCTGCGTGTTCTTCCCCCTCCAGGCCGCACCAGAAAGTTTATTGAATTGATGAGCTCCATTAATAATGACGTAAGCAAACGAACAACCATTGTCGCTCTTTCGAGAATGTGTTATGAAGAAGAAGAAAAAAAAACTCACAATTAATGAAAACATCAATTAATCGCCACAGTTGGATTGCACGGAAAAGAGGTTCGAAAACGCTATCGCTTCGAGTGCGCTGTATCCTGTTTGATTAACGCACAAACATTTGCTGTTGTCCACGGTGGCTGGGCGCTCGCAGCGATTGCAACAGTTTCCTCTGGATTTCAAGGCTAATGATCACACAGGGCTGACACGCTCGGAAAGATTTAGTGCAGCCAGCATCGCTCTCTCTAACCAATATGCAGATTAGACTCCGAAACAGATGGCCGCTATTTTTGCTCCTGCTCCTGAGTACCTGCCTGCTGGTCACGTGAGTGTGCTTCTAATCACTTTCAGCCGTTAGTACCTGACAAGTTTGAGATCGGTGACTCCCCCCCCCCCCACACACACACACTTCCCGACCCGATACGAACGGACGTGAACATGAATCTATAATATTACTAATTTATGATCTATAATAACAGAAATGATAAATATCATAATTATTAATAACACTAATACTAGTACTAGTGTGCTACTACAAGTACTATTACTAATGATGTTGATGAAATAATGAATAAATAAGGATGATATTAATACTAACAACTTGAGTTAACTCATTAAATCATTACATAAGTGAACTATTTTTTAAATCATTTGATTTGAAGTAATTTTTTTAAGACAATTTTTCAAAAATTACTTTCTTTATCACATATCATTATACAGTAATGTGCTATTAAATCATACACAAACTTAAAAAAAAAATCACTAAACACAAATAATTGATTAATAAATAAAATAATTCGGGAAAATATAAACAATACATTTGTTCGACTCATTTTGCTTATTAACTATAAGTCGGTAAAATTCAAGATATTAATACTAATAACTTGAGTTGACTGATTAAATCATTGCATAAGTGGACTATTTTTTAAATCATTTGATTTGAAGTAATTTTTTTTAAGACAATTTTTCAAAAATTACTTTCTTTATCACATATCATTATACAGTAATGTACTATTAAATCATACACAAACTAAAAAAAAAATCATTAAAGACAAATTAATTGATTAATAAATAAAATAATTCGGGAAAATATAAACAATACATTTGTTCGACTCATTTTGCTTATTAACTTCAAGTCGGTAAAACTGTTCTATTTCCTTTTTCTTTTTTTCCTACTTAATTAAGATTCGTAAATTATTCCGAGTTCCTTCAAAAGGTTTACTAAGGCTTTAATTTACGTGGTTGATAACACATGCGAATTTATTTACAGTCAGTAAACTAACTGGTGTCAGCACTGACATAAAACACACGAAATACCGCGAATATACATATATTGATTATTTTATTTTTGTTAAAAAAAAAAAACATTATAACTTGTATGGACAGCTCTTTGAATGTATTTAATATGAAAAGTGTAAGAGATTTATACCCTTAAATTTTATATATATATAATTATGAAAAACGAATGCTTTCGTTCACAACTTACATCCAACTGAAAATTCCTATTTAAACGAGAATGAAAACTGACTCACTTCAGCTCAGTCGTCACAATGTGCTAGATCCTTGCCATGCATCGAGGAACAATTGCGTTCGCTTTTGCGTATCCTAACCAGTTTTTCAGCTTGGCGCGAAACAATCCACACGTTTGCTGTACAGTGTGGTAACAGAGCCGCTTTAGGTAGCAAGTCACCCGTTTGGCGTTGGGGGCTGTTCAAGTATTACAAAAGCATATTTTTAATTAATTTAAAAACCCCTCTTTCCCCTTGTAAGCAAATATAAGTAGATGTCCGACAGCCCAGCACCCCCCCCCCTTTGCTTACTTACGTAAGATTTGGCAAATTTCTTGTTGCTATTTCGTAAGCCAGACGATTTTTCTTTGTATGGATTTTAAATCATTATTAGTAAATAGAATGAACAACAAATGCGAAACAGTCAGAATAATATCAAAGTTCTTTCTTAAGGTTTTATTAATTCGTTGAAAGTAAATAGTATAATACAAAAGTAAGTAAATTTCTACCTTATTTTTCGGAATATAAGATGCACCGGACGATTAGACGCACCTCAAATTCATGGGAGTGTTTTTAGAAAAGAATATTTTTATTTTGTTAGGTATAGAAAGATTTTTTCGATTTCTTACTTAATTAAGATAAAAAAATATGCGTAATAAATATAATAAATATTATATATATATATATATATATATATATATATATATATATATATATATAATAAATAATATATATAATAATCTAGTAGCTGAAAACCTGTGCTTCGCTACGGAGTACATTTTAGGATGATTACAATGAAAAAATAGTGAAATTGCTTTTTAGAGGGTTCCCTTATAAACAATTCTTTTGTTTCTTCATTGGGCGGAACTAATATTACCAGGCTCGGCCGCGAACTTACGCATACGTAAAACTGACCGTGGGAGAAACAATGCTCTCTTAAATCTACACCAGCGTATTTTAAATTTTGGCCTTGAGACTTATTTACTGTCATGGCGAAGCATACTTTGAGGGGAAAATTGCAGTTTTATATACAGTGGTACCTCGACTTTCGAGTGTATCGAATTACGAGTTTTTCGAGATACGAGCATTCTCTCGGAAGATTTTTTGCTTCGAGTTACGAGCTAAAATTCGGGTTACGAGCAAGCTTCAGATATCCCACCGCTAGTTTGAGCAACGAATGTCATGTTACGTGCTCATCAAATGAGAACACAAGAAGCATATAATATTTACAGCCTTTATGTACAATTCTTATACAATTGTATACATATTATTCTGAGACTACTATCCAGTCTTAAACCGAGAGATTAACACTGAACAATTACCATCCGGGGCAGCTTGCTCTGCCCAAACTTGAATCGCCCTCTGAAACCGAACAGCGCCCAACCTCTCTCGCAGAGAGATAGCTTCAATTCCCTCCCTCATACTGGAATTCCCCATGGGGTCTAAGGGATGAGATGACCTTGGTCCTAGGATCGCAAGCTCACCCCTTCTATGGATTCTAAGAAAACGTTCTTCGGATTCTCAGAAAGAAGAACCTGGACATTACAGCCACAGTGAACGATGCAACAATCGCCCAGCTTCCGTGTCTCACTCGTTCACTTTAAGAGAGTAGCTGGTAATAAAAGCGAAAGTGAGGAAAGCGGGGCGAAAAGGTCAAAAATCAATGAATAAGATTTAATTTTTCAGTTCAGCCTTTCTCCTCCTCTTCCATCAGCATCTTCAAGTCTGATCTCCAAGGTAAATGTTGTACATTAAACTTAATAAAACAAATTTATTGCAGTACATTCTATTGTATTGCGTTTTTATACAATGTTCGTCGCTTATAAGCACAATTTTCTTATTTAAAAACATGTAACAAGAAATTGCGGTATTTTGGGGGAGCCCGGAACGAATTAATGGCATTTCCATTCATTTCAATGAGGAAAATTGATTCGAGATACGAGTATTTCGAGTTACGAGCTCCGTCATGGAACGAATTAAACTGGTAAGCCGAGGTACCACTGTATTGGTTTAATGTACTATCCATAAAACATACTAATTTGAATTAAATTCTTTAAAAAAACTTCCATCTCAATGAGTCTAGTGGTTAAATTTTATCTTTTACCGTATTTTAATTTTTTTTTTTGTCAATTTATTTCGTTGTTATGCACGTGACGCAAAATTAATTTGAAGTGTCACATAAAGAAAAGAAATCTCGTGATAAGCATTTCATAAATGAAATTCTAAAAATTAATCTCTAAAAATTCACAAAAAATCAGAAAATTGAGGTAAAGATTCAAAAAAGATTTCATTCTAAAAGAATTTTTATGATCTTTCTCGTGATATAAAATTTATAACCCTCAGATTATTATTTTAAATGCAAACTTTAAAAAATTTTTGCAAAAACAGCTTAAAAATTTAATTTTAAAGAATCTAAGAAGAATTTTTCAAAAATCTTTCTTAGTGCACTCCTGCACTATAGCACCGCATTTACACAGTCGCGATTGCGGTGTGTCGAATTGCGGGGGGCGAATGTGTAAATGGTGTTCTCGCCGTTCCTCCTCGCCAATCGTGGCGCTCGCTCCGGGAGCGGTTTTCTGGCACGAGTCAAAGGGGCGAATGGCGCCAGATGTCAGACGACTGTCCGACGCAAGCACGAATGACAGCAAGAGACGCGAATGTGAGAACGGTCATTCGCGTCGATGTAGGAGCATGACCAATGTCTTGCAGGTGGCGCGATCGCGTATGTGTAAATGCGGCATAGGAAGAATCGCGATGCAAAATTTCAGCCCATTAGGTCCAACGCTTTGGTCTGTGCGTTACCTGTCAGTCAGTCAGTCAGTCACGAAACTGTTTTATATATTTATATATAGACTAGCTGAAAACCCGCACTTCGCTACGGAGTACATTCAAATTGAATACAACGGTCAATGTATGCAATTAATGCCAATATATATATATTTATAATAAATACGACGATCAATATATACAAATTGATGTAGGAAAAAAAATATATATTTATAAAAAAATCGTAAGGGATATTTTTATAGACAAAATAATGTCCAATCGTCTGCCGCATTAGTAAGGAAAAAAAAATTGCCTATTTAGTTGTTATGCACGTGACGATAAGTTTATTTAAAGTACCAGAAAAAGAAGTCACGTGATCAGCATTTAATAAATTAAATTCTAAAAATGAATCTTTAAAAATTCACCAAAAATCAGAAAATAGAAGTAAAGATTCGAAAAAGATCTTGTTTCAAAGGAATTTTTATGATCTTTCTCGTGATATAAATTTTATAACCCTCAAATTATTATTTTAAATGCAAACTTAAAAAAAGTTACTAAAACAGCTTAAAATTTAATTTAAAAAAATCTAAGAAGAATTTTTCAAAAATCTCTCTTAGTGCACCCCTACACTATAAGAAGAATCGCCATGCAAAATTTCAGCCCTTTAGGTCCAGCGGTTTGGTCTGTGCGTTGTATGTCAGTCAGTGAGTCAGTTACGGAACTGTTTTATATATATACTATAATATGTATTTATTTTATTTTAACCTTTTCCTTATGGTGTGGGATAGCATGTACCCCAAGAATACTTGCCCAAGAATGAATATATATATATAACCCCCTTAATGTCTGTTATTATAAAGGGGGTATGAAATTTCCTGTTCGAAAAAGGGAATCGGTAAAATGGGCCCCGTAAGCTAAAGGTTAATGTTACCTTTGGGCCATAAGATACACCCCAATTTTTTTTGTATAAAAAGGTGCGTCTTATGGTACGAAAAATACAGTAATTAGAAAAGATGGCAGGGGAGTTGATGTCGTCAGCACATAGTAGCGCACTCCCTTGAGCTACGATGTCTGTCTTACGTAAGCATTGCTCTGAACCCCCCCCCCCTTTCCCCCTTGTCAGCAAAAACAAACAAAGCTTGAACCCCACTTCCTCTTCATAAATGCTGGCGTAATACTTGAACGGCCCCTTACCTGTGCAAAAGATTTCCTAGAAACAGTAAGAAGTAAAGTTTATACCGGAAAGATCAGAAGATGTTCCGTTTAGGAAAATGCCAATTGATTTTCGAGCGCGTCAAGGTGAATTATATTCAGAGCCTGACTAAGGCAGGGGCATACGGGGCAGTTGCCCCGGGCCCGTACATCAGAGGGGGGGGCCCCAAATCGAATAGAAAGTTTAGTATTAAGTATTAAGTTCTTCATTACTGAAGTAGTGAAGCAGAGGGGGGCCCCCCCAAAGAAGTTTTTGCCCCGGGCCCCAATTAGGCTAAGTCGGGCCCTGATTATATTGATTGTTCAAAAATAACCCTTGTCTTGCAAAAATTGTTTCTTTTCGTATTGGTCCGTGATTTACTGGACAAACTAGTATCGTTTATTTTCTTCGTTAAGATGATGTGCGGGACATAAAAGACTCGATAAAATCAAGTTTTTATTTTCTTGACTTAAAACAAAATGCAAAATTTTCAGAATAAAAAAGATGAATCCGCATGTTTTCTGAGATAACAAAGGCTGATTACAACATTTTTATGCTGTACTGTCTAGGAGCATCTTGCTGTATCTCTCTACTTATCTCGGAAAGGAATAATTCATGATTATTCCCTCTTCAAAAGGATAAATCTAAAACTCCCTGTGGAGCATATCTATGCCATTTTGTTCCGTTTTCCTTTATTCAGTTTTCGTTAAACTCTGTTCAGGATTTTGAATTTAGAGGATAAGTCCTGAAAATATTTTTGCCGGAAGTAAAGATAATATCCTTTAAAAAAATATTTTCTGTCCTTTAAGATGATAAAAATTTGTATGTCATCTGTTAATATGTCATTTTGGAACCTCCTCTGTGTGCAAAAGCGAAAGAATCGTGCAAACAGAGCTGCTAGTCCCGCAGTTATATCCAAAACTAAATATGCTTTAAATTTTGGATTAAAATAATTTTTTTAAAACAAAATTTCTGAGTATTTTAATATGCATGATGATCTTCATACAAAGACACGGGAAGACTGAGAAAGACTTTTAACAAGACTTCATCTGTCACGACTTTCTCGAAAAAGTCACCCAAACTTGTGGGTGGATAGAAACAATAACTTTTTCCCGGAGTCCCTTACCCTTAGGCTCGGCCGTCGTCCGTGTGAGTCGATTAGTTCAACTCTATGTACTGCTTGGTCGTAACTGCGGTGCCGCAACGACACCGGATCGCTCGTGTGCACCGAGCCTTAATCTCTAAGATTAATACGCACATCTCTTAACTTCCTGCTATTTTTCTAGACACCGTTGCTTGCGAACAAAGAGCCACGGTATCGTTAAAATGTCCTGTCATTGAACTGCTATCGATGTTCTCTCTCTCTCTGCAGCTACGCCAGGGGAAGAGGAGGAGGAGGAAGGGGAGGGGGCAGCAGGGGCGGCTCCAGGGGCTCCCCATCCAGGAGCTACCCGTCAAGGAACCCCTCCAGAAGCTATCCGACATCCCGGCCGGCCCCCCGGCCCGCTCCCGCCCCTCCGCCACCCAGGCCTTCCCCTCGGCCTGCTCCGGCACCCAAGCCCTCGCCTAGGCCTGCAGCCCAGCCCTCACCTCGACCGCAGCCCGCCTCACCGAGGCCACCCGCCGATAGGGTCGTCACCAAGCAGCCAGCTTCGAATCCCAACTTCAAGGAGACCAACCCAAATCAGCAGGCATCGGCAGGCAACCAGCAACCCGCCTATAATCCTAATTATAAACCTGATGGACCAGGCAACCAGCAACCTGCCAACAATCCTAATTATAGACCCGATGGACCACCGCCAGCCTACTCACCCGCCGGCCAGCCAGCTCCAAATGCAGCGGGTGGACCTCCCCCGCCTTATCAACCCAACCAGCCACCTCCTTATGGATCACCAGGTTAGCCTCTCGAAGTCAAATGTTATATCCTCGAGTTCTGGTGTCGTTATAGGGCTGTTATTTTATTCATTGCTTGTCTTATGAGTGGACAGTCTATGAGTTGTAATCCAGACATCAAAATACCTCTCACAGGCAGCTTTAACTCTTCAGCGGGCGCGCCAATTTTTGGAACACCAGCAGGCGCGCGTGGCATAGTACAACGTCTCTTTCAACCTTGATTATTCCTTTTGTAATAAACTTTTTTTTAATTCAAATTGAAAATAATAATTCTGAGTTTTATGACAAGATATAAAATGTTGATAATATTGAGATATATTTATAATTAAAGGCCAAAGAATGCAGATACGATCGCTTTATTTCAAAACTGTCCGGTTTGTTGGATCTAAGGACAACTTGCGAATGGATTCCGATTATGTTCAAAAACCTAAAAAACAATGAGATTGTCCATCTTCGTGATATGCGGGATACCGTGCAATAGCTGCACATTGGATCGACTACAACAACTCCTGCTTTTGTCGTATTGTAATCCAGTATAATCGCTGGTTTACCACGGTTAAATCACGACTAACAATGAATGGAAAGGAATACAAGGGTCAGAAAATCAGACCTGCATTAGAAAGAGTGTAGCTATATATAGAAACTACTTAGAACATTCAAACCTTACATGTGAAAAACCATTCAAAATTACGAAAATGTTGCACTTTGTACACAGGCGCTCCCGATGAAGGGTTAAACTTAAAGCAATCCACGCTTAATCTGTAAACAGATTTTGTCATTGTCGAAAGTGTACTACATAGGAGGAACAATGGGCTTCAATAAATGCAAAATGCAAGGAGTGGACGGTACTCTGTTTCTCTATTACACGCTATTTCTTCAGTAACATATGTTAATGAGACAAAAAGACCAACAAAGATTAAAATATTTCAGGCAAAGGAGACTGTTGTTAACTTAAAGTAACAATTAATAAGTTTTTTTTTCTGCTCACGAACAAAGTATTGTTGAATTATTACACAAAAGGACGAAGTATTTTTTCTGGCACAAACTGCATACGCAACTACGCATTCAGAACTTCGAGAGTTGGGAAGGATTTAAAATCAATATCAACGTAATTGCAGCAAGGCCTTAGATTTTCGCCACGAGCACCATTTGACCATTTTCTTCAAACTGTGACATTTCTCGTCTTACTGTTTTCTATTAATGAGTCCTATTTTCCTCTAGTGGAAGAGGTTCTAAACAATTTTTCTATACTCTTTTGCGTCATGTCACGCATAACCTTGGTAGATGTTTCTGGAATACTTAAAGATTGCTAATTTTGGTAAAGTTCTTGTAAATCATCATTATTATCATTCTCAGTGTTTGTATGTTTGTTGTTGCTTTCAAGTGGAAATTTCAATCGTTAAAGCAATGAAATAATCGCTTAGTTGTTGTTTTTTTTAAATCGTTTCGGGTCGAGTTTGTTGACACGTCGAAGAGTCTAATAACATATTTTCCATCGCAACTCACAGGAAATGAGTTCTAGAAACCCGAACTACCAAATTCTGGCTCGCTTTTTTTTCTCCTTGATTGTTTTATGTTGTTATTTTCAATTTTCCCAATATTAGAAATTCGTCGAGTCCTTCCCTGTGATCAGAGGGAGGGGAAGGTACGAGACCTCCAGATGTCATCGGGGGGGGGGGGGGCTGCCTGATGAAAATTGAGGTAGGAACCGGGATTGGTATTAATTCGTCTATATCAGGGGTCCCCAACCATTTTGTACCCAAGAGCACATTTAAGAATACCGGTCGGACGGCGGGCACCACTTATTTTTCCAAGGTGAATTTATAGTTGGGCATAGTTAATAATACATACACATAATGTAACAACAAAAAAAATTAATTCTCAAAATATAATTTAACATATAAAAATTTTTGTTAATATTCTTTTGTAAAATAGATTATTACTAAATAATGCATACAAAATCTACAAAGTATAAAAATTCTTTATAAAAAAATATAAATCTCAAAGTCAATTTGATTTTTGGCATTTCATTTCATTGGCCATTGCTTCGTAATTAGGAGAGTATGACGATATTCCTGCTCGCGCGCGTAAGCAATCGTCAAGGTTTTCATCTGTAAGTCGTGATTTGTACTTTGATTTTATGATATCCATTGTCGAAAACAATTATTCACATAAGTATGTGGAACCGAAAAACGATTTTATTTTATATGCTGCTCTTTTCAAGAATGGAAATCTGTTTTTGTCAACTATATTCCAGAAATTCTCATCTGATACAATGGATTTTAGAACAATGTCGTTCTGAAGATTCATAATTTCTATCTCCAGTTTTTCTATCCTTACTTAAACAAGCTCTAAAACGTATGTAGCTAGTTCGGTTACATTTACTTGGTAAGTAAAAGGATTAACAAAAAAGGTGACCATTGGCTCGATGATATTAAACTGTTGAAAGGGCTTTTCAAACTGGTCTTGGAAGTAATTGAAGGTTGATAAAGGACAATGTCGTTCTGAAGATTCATAATTTCTATCTCCAGTTCTTCTATCCTTACTTGAACAAGCTCTAAAACGTATGTAGCTAGTTCGGTTACATTTACTTGGTAAGTAAAAGGATTAACAAAAAAGGTGACCATTGGCTCGATGATATTAAACTGTTGAAAGGGCTTTTCAAACTGGTCTTGGAAGTAATTGAAGGTTGATAAAGGACAATGTCGTTCTGAAGATTCATAATTTCTATCTCCAGTTTTTCTATCCTTACTTGAACAAGCTCTAAAACGTATGTAGCTAGTTCGGTTACATTTACTTGGTAAGTAAAAGGATTAACAAAAAAGGTGACCATTGGCTCGATGATATTAAACTGTTGAAAGGGCTTTTCAAACTGGTCTTGGAAGTAATTGAAGGTTGATAAAGGACAATGTCGTTCTGAAGATTCATAATTTCTATCTCCAGTTTTTCTATCCTTACTTGAACAAGCTCTAAACGTATGTAGCTAGTTCGGTTACATTTACTTGGTAAGTAAAAGGATTAACAAAAAAGGTGACCATTGGCTCGATGATATTAAACTGTTGAAAGGGCTTTTCAAACTGGTCTTGGAAGTAATTGAAGGTTGATAAAGGACAATGTCGTTCTGAAGATTCATAATTTCTATCTCCAGTTTTTCTATCCTTACTTGAACAAGCTCTAAAACGTATGTAGCTAGTTCGGTTACATTTACTTGGTAAGTAAAAGGATTAACAAAAAAGGTGACCATTGGCTCGATGATATTAAACTGTTGAAAGGGCTTTTCAAAATGGTCTTGGAAGTAATTGAAGGTTGATAAAGGACAATGTCGTTCTGAAGATTCATAATTTCTATCTCCAGTTTTTCTATCCTTACTTGAACAAGCTCTAAAACGTATGTAGCTAGTTCGGTTACATTTACTTGGTAAGTAAAAGGATTAACAAAAAAGGTGACCATTGGCTCGATGATATTAAACTGTTGAAAGGGCTTTTCAAACTGGTCTTGGAAGTAATTGAAGGTTGATAAAGGACAATGTCGTTCTGAAGATTCATAATTTCTATCTCCAGTTCTTCTATCCTTACTTGAACAAGCTCTAAAACGTATGTAGCTAGTTCGGTTACATTTACTTGGTAAGTAAAAGGATTAACAAAAAAGGTGACCATTGGCCCGATGATATTAAACTGTTGAAAGGGCTTTTCAAACTGGTCTTGGAAGTAATTGAAGGTTGATAAAGGACAATGTCGTTCTGAAGATTCATAATTTCTATCTCCAGTTTTTCTATCCTTACTTGAACAAGCTCTAAAACGTATGTAGCTAGTTCGGTTACATTTACTTGGTAAGTAAAAGGATTAACAAAAAAGGTGACCATTGGCTCGATGATATTAAACTGTTGAAAGGGCTTTTCAAACTGGTCTTGGAAGTAATTGAAGGTTGATAAAGGACAATGTCGTTCTGAAGATTCATAATTTCTATCTCCAGTTTTTCTATCCTTACTTGAACAAGCTCTAAAACGTATGTAGCTAGTTCGGTTACATTTACTTGGTAAGTAAAAGGATTAACAAAAAAGGTTACCACTGGCTCGATGATATTAAACTGTTGAAAGGGCTTTTCAAACTGGTCTTGAAGTAATTGAAGGTTGATAACTAATGATGATAAGTCAATTTCCCCGTCGCCTATCTTTTTTTTTCATATTTGGAAAATGCACAAGGGACTTAATCTGCAAATGTGATATCCACAAAGCCAGTTTACCTTTGAACGAGTTTATAGACCCTATCATTGTAGCTATATGTTTGTCCTTTCCCTGCAGCTCTAACTTTAAATAATTCAGTTTTGCCATTATACCAGTTAAAAAAGCCAAATCCGCTAGCCAACGAGAGTCTGTTATTTTTTTTAAAAATTTGATTTTTGACACTGAGATAATTTTTTATTTCTTCAATTAAATATACAAATCTAGCAAGAACTTTACCTTTACTGAGCCAACGTATTCAATATGCAGAATGAGATCAGGATCTTCAGGTTTTTCTAGTTTGGAAATGATTCATCTTTTATGCAGAGGACAATAAATCTATTGACATTACCAAACATTGCTGGTGTCCCATAAGTAGTTATTGCAGACAGCTTCTGGAGAGGCATATATATCGACTTTGCATATGTTATAAATATTTTATAGATATCCTCACCTGTTGTTCGTCCTTTCATGGGTAATATTTTTAGTAGATCTTCTTTGACAGTAAAGTCACTAAATACCATTCTCACCATAATTGCTAACTCTGCAGTGTCTGATATGTTTGTAGACTCAGACATATTATTAGAAGTCAAATTGTAGTGAGAACCACTCACATATTTCCAAATCACTCTTTAACTGAGTTTGCATGTCCTTTGAAATGGCTTGTATTCTTCTTGCAACGATGTTATCTGACAACTGTAAGTTGTATTGCTGACATGATCTCACGTTTGTTGGAAAATCCCTCAAATAAGAAAGGCTTCTTTTAACAACTCACCACACTGGAAAGACTTTTTCTTCTTTGCGAGTATGTGAGAATTTTTCAAAGCAATAGTGGCACTTTTAGATCTTAACAGAGGCCTAGTGAAAACAGACTGTTGAGCGGACAGATTCGATTTTAGCTGATCTATTTTCTTCTTACTGGTTTCAAATTTAAGTGGATAGTTCGTATTAAAAGTAGCATGAATTGTCAGGAAATGACGTTCAACATATGTTTTTTCGACACCGCGACGCTATTTCCACACAACAGACAAATACATTTGTCTTTTAAATTGACGAGGCAATTTGAATCCTCCCATTCAGTATTAAAATTATAGATCCGTTGTTTACTTGATCCACTCATTTTGGGGTAAAAAATAAGGACGTATTTAAAAACAACGAAGGAGGAAACACAGTATACAAAAATATGAGCATATATGTATGAACAAATAATGAAATGGATACGTCGAATGATCGTACTCTACTGGCTCTCACGAGGTGAGCTCCAGACAAATGTTTGTGTTGTGAAGGCAGAAACGGACCGGTTCATTTCAGTTTAGATATGGGAAATTAGATTGGCGATGATTTAGCGCGAGGAGGAAAAGAGATCGGTCGCATTACGCTTTGTGCTTTTATCTGTGTTGGAAGCCATTTCTACTTTTGTGCAGTTAATCATTAAAAATGAGAAAATTCTTTCATAGCAATTTATTGAAAACTGAAATATTTTTATCCTGGTCGCACAGCGGCGGACACACGTAAAACGATCGGCGGGCATAGGGTTGGGGACCCCTGGTCTATACGGTGCCTTCCTTGAAAGGAACCAACGAATCTCGCATAATACTTTGGGCGTATGTCGAAAGACAACATGCCAACCGTGTTCGCAACAACAACAGAAATTCGTCGCAGATTCGATTGCATAATTTTAAATAATATAAAATACAATATATTTTTATTGTTTATAACTGCAATAAATGAAAGTATTTTTGAAAATTTTATATCAAACTAGATGTATTACCCGGCTTTGCTCGGGATTCAGTTTCTGTTGTTATTATTTTCAATGATTAGCCTCATGTTATGATGTTCTTCAGTTTTCGCTAAAATTCTTTTGCGGTAGCAAATAGCATTAGTTTGTTGTCGGTGCTGTCGTTGTTCATCGCTTTCCTCTCCTTTCGATGTTGAAGCTCGAAGACAATCGTATGTTCGACGCGTTAAAAGTTTCTTCACCAGTCTCACTGCTTCGGATCACTACAATTCGAATTCTGTTACCTTCGAGCTCTTGGGAATGTTTTTTCTTCAGATTCTTGTGTGCGTCTAACTGCATTTCGAATTCTGTTGGCTTCGCGCTCTTCTGTTTTTTTTCATCATATTGCTCATTTCTCAACAATCTTTGACATTTTTGCCTTACTTCTGCAGGATTAAAAGTTGCTCTCCTCTTTTTGGACATTTTAAAGCATTAATTTACAGCTAGTCAATAACGTTTGAATAGATTTATTATTATAGAAAAATTATCAATAATGCTTGAATGAATTGAGATCACATTCAATATTAAAACACAGCAAATCTGGTAATTATTTTAGAAAAAGTATATACACGTATTTCATGCTCGGAATTCTTTCTCAAAACTAAATCATCTGCTACGTTTCAATGTCACTTTCAGACTTTCTTAATTATAATATACACGCATTTCATGATTGTAATTCTTTCTCAAAACTAAATCATCTGCTATGTTTCAATGTCACTTCAGTTATATAAATCATCGCGTCAAGGCTAAACGCACGTGTTTCTAGCTAAGTCAACGTGTCCTGCAGTATATTTGAGTTTGAACAGGTAGCTTGGGATAGTTTCAATTCATGAAATGGATAGATAACACATTCATTGAAAATGAATGACTTTCCATCCTTATATTTTCATTTTTAAAAAGAAACATTCCGGCGTTGCCACGTACATGAAAATAATATATCAAATTCATTTTCGCATGCGCCAATATATGAATAAATCACGTTTTTTTATTTCATATCCATTTATTTTTACGGAAATGTTATAATTTAATTGGCAACAATGAAATGTTACAATGGCTTTGAACAAAAATATCCGGGGAAATTTGGCGATTTTTTTTTGGTGATTTTCAATATCCGTTAATACTTCTAACATAATTCGGGAATGGAACGTCGTAGCGGAATGAAAATAGCCTATAACCATCGCGCAAGTTCAAGCAATAAGTTGACCAAGTTTCATCGTAATCGGATGAACGATGCGGCAGCGCATAAAATACGAACAAACAAACATTCATTTTTATATATAGAGATAGAAGCAAATGACACTCGGGGGCATTTCTTTTGACAGCAGGAGAGTATTGACTTCTTAGTTGAGGAACACTTATTAGTTCATACTGTGAATACGCTCAAGACAAAGAGTTCCAAATATCTAGATAGTGTTGAATTGCTAAGCATGGCAAAACTGTTTGTCGCCATTAAAATGCTTTTAAAACCTAATATTTACTACTCTCGAATACCCGTTTTTACAATTCTTCGAACCCAGATTTTCGGTTCAAATAATTTCTCCTGGTACCTGGCTCTGCAATCCCTGTTTCAGTCTATCCTTTTTTTCCCTTTAATTGACCTATTTATTTTATTCTTATCTGGTTCTTGAAATCCATTTCTTATGATTATGAAGACATTTTTAAACTCTTTTACAGACTGGTCTTTCCTTTAGGTACGTATCATAAAAAAAAGTTCTGAATACACTGTATTTAAACTAAGTTAATGTTTTCAAATAGATAAGATATCAGAATCTGTATTACTGATTCAGTTTCATCATTACAGAATAATCAATAACCTTTGTAGTCTAACTAGTTAATATTTTTTTCTCAATTTTTTAGAAATATGAATATTTATACATAAAGTTCGTTTTAAATATTTCTATGAAAATATATATTATCAGAACATAAGTAATATTGAGGTGTGTGTGTGTACGTATGAGGTGTGTGTGTGTACATATGAGGTGTGAGTGTGTACATACTGAAGTGTGTGTGTGTACATATCCATATATCTACTTATCATCTGTATTACTACATATTTATATTTTATGTTCATCGTCTTGAATACTCCTTTTTAAAATATTTGACCTTTAATAATAGCACCTTTCATGCACTTCCTACGAGAACTTAAATATTTCTTGTTCCCAACTTAGGACAACGACCTCCTTATCCTCCAGCTGGTCAACCAGGTGTTCAACCGCCTCCATATCCAGGACAACCAGGAAGACCACCAGCATATCCAGGACAACCTGCCGCTCCGTATCCAGTTCAACCGGGATCCCCAGGAGGATACCCCCAGCAACCAGGAGTTAATCGTCCATATCCTGTCCAACCAGGTTCTCCGGGCGGCTATCCCCAACAACCCGGTGGGAATCGTCCGTATCCTGTCCAACCAGGTTCTCCGGGCGGCTATCCCCAACAACCCGGTGGGAATCGGCCTTATCCGGTTCAGCCTGGTTACCCTCAACAACCTGGAGTAAACAGGCCGTATCCAGTCCAGCCAGGCAGTTACAATGCTCATCAGCCACTTGGCTCGAACGTGTGGCAACCTCAGTCTGGTAGGCCAGCTCCAGCCTACATGAACTATGGAGGCATACCGACTGGAGCCAATATGTACTCGAAACCTATCAAGCAGAAAGGATTTTTAGGCTCGCTGATGGGATCGGGTAAAAATAAGCAGAAGCCGAACAAGTATTACGGGTCGGCCCCCGGCCCTTACGGTATGGGAGGTATGGGAGGTATGGGCCACATGGGAGGTGGTATGATGGGCAACAGGGGAGGAGGTTTCCTCGGCAAATATGGCAAATCAGCTGCCATGTACACAATTTTACCATACATGGCGTATAGGGGTGCTTCGAGTATGTTCAGGCCGAGGTTTGGATTCATGCCCATGTTTCTACCAATGATGCTTTTCCATAATCATCATCATTACCATGGACACGGAATGTACCCCGGATATACTCACTACTACGATGTATATAACAACGAGTACAGTAAGTAATCACTTAAGTATTTTTATTCACAATGTTGGTTTAATTTGATGAACTTATGTGTAAACGCGTATTACGTGACTTCTTTTTTAATAGTTGATTAGACATCACAGTAGCTTCCATTAAAACATGCGCCCTGCAGTACTTAAAAATAGACAGAGTAAGATTAAACCCGATAGAATTATTCTAGAATAAAATCCTAATCATTTGGATCCCCTAAATCTATATATATATATAACGCGTAGGTATGCAGCACAAAAATCGACGATATTTCTACACAACGGCTGCAACTACCAGATGTAAACATTAGCGGCCGTCCGCAATTTGCAACCGCGTGTCAACATGGGTTTACGCACTGAAATCAGGAATGCTCGAAAGCGTGCTGCACGATCAAGTGAAAATTGGGAACAGTCTCAATAAAGAAAGCGAAGAAGAAATAATTCATTAAGAGAGAGGCGTGAAACAGAGAACATAAATGATCGCGAGGTTAGGCTGAACCGTTGCCGGCAATGCAACCGACAGCCAGTAATAGTTAATTTTCTAAACTTTTTTTCAGTACTTGCTGAATTTTTACTCCATTTTATAAGTGAAGAAATTTTCCCAACAATTTATTATTTGATATGATTAAGTGTAGATATCTGAATTGTGAACAATAGCACATACAGAGAGTGATGTAATCCACACTATAATTTAGTACTTGCTGAATTTTTACTCCATTTTTGAAGTGAAAGAATTTTTCCTCAACAATTTCTTATTTGATGTAATGATAAAGTGTATATATCTTGATTTTGAAAAATAGTACATACAGAGAGGGATGTAATTTTTAAAATCATTGGTGTTGGGTTTCTCGGTCTTCTCTGTTCTGAAGTAATGGAAATTCAAATTTTTTAATCACGATGTTTTAGAATCAGCCTTTTGCAGAATACCCCTTAACAACGTATATTTATGATGACAGGTAATGGTAACATTCCTTACATATGTTACTTTCAGTTGAGTTGTTTTGCAAAAGAAAATATAAAACTAAAAGCTGGTCGCGCAGCGGCTAGTATCTATTAAACCGTGCTATCAACCTGTTCTGAGTCCAATGTTTTCCCCACTGTAAGTCCCCGCCCGATAGTGTACGAGTCCGACATAAGCTAGTAAACACCGAGTGAATAACCTCCATCATTCTGCTATAAACGCAACATCATCAACTTCACTTCCCATTGCTGGGCGGAGATTCACAGTACAAATGCGTGATAAACTGATAATCATCAGCTGATTTAGGGCAGGAATTTATAACCAAAAGAGATATTGTTCCCTCATTCGATAGATTTTACTTGCACAATGGTGTAAAGGAAAATTTGAAACATTTTTCAGCAATAGTGCTTACAAAAGTACTTGAAAATACGGGAAATAATGACCAGTAAAGCCGGTTGCTTTCTCACGTATGTTCTTTGAGGCAAACCTACGACTGCTGCGTTAGTAGATTTGGGAAGGGGGGGGGGGGACTGCCTGAGGAAGAGACAAATGAAACGCGTGCGACTAATAGGCGTAAGACTAACAGATGTCAGACTGACACTAACTGCATACTAACCCTATTGGATTCGCTCACCTCAATGTTAATCTATGGAAAAAATTTATCTACTATTGACCGCAACATAAATGCTGATAATCCAATGAAAATGGTATTTTCAGATAGCCCGAACTTTTCTGCCCCTTGCAATAGGATTCTTTTTATATATTTCGTCCACCAAAGGAATTTAGGAGCGTTTAAAACATACAAAACCAGATTTTTTTTCCCACGAATAATTGAAATTTTAAAACATTATTTGCATTTTGTTTTTAAAAAAAACGAAGAATGCCCCAAGGTGTAAAATTTCTTTCTCTATTACGGAGTACAATTTTTTTTTTAAATTCTTTCAATCCAAGTCGGCAATCCTTGGACACATTTTCTCCATAGGTTAACACTGAGGTGAACGAATCCAATAGGGTTAGTACTCAACAGCCTTAACAACTATTACCCAGACTGACAGGTTATTCAGAATTTTGTTTGATATATACACCTATCGAGAAAAAAAAAAGTCGTAGTTTAATGTTTCAAGACTTTTCCGGATTAGTTCGTGTGAATTTTTGTCTGAGTATTTTTTTAAAATTATTAAAAGTGCGAATATCCCCATCTTTACACGGCATAAGAAAGGAGTCAACTTACGCGGTCTGTAATGAAAGGCAGTGGTTAAAACGCTTTTTACAGGCGAATTTTTAACGTTATGTATTATTTCTTTTTCAGTTGGAAAGTGCCAACAGCCCATCAAAAGGAATCACACCGATATCAGATGCAAATCCGATTATAAAGAAACGTAAGTTACTTTGGAGAAACATTATATTTTTTAACGTTGCTTGTCACGAAACAGCTGTCACGAAAGCAATCGACCATAATTTGCTAGTTCGACTTACGAATGTTAAGTAGCACAGGCAGGTCGATACATGCGAAAGGCCAGTCAATCTCGGCAGGAATCGACCTTTGGTATCAAGGTTTAGAGCAGTGGTTCCCAACCCGTAGAAGTCTGCGAACCACTAAGTCAGATATTGAACCATGTGCGGACCACCGAAATGAGGGGGGGGGGAACCTTCATGGGGGTATAGAATATCCCTCAGGCAAAAGGGATACAGGATTAGCGTACTCACATTCTAACGTATCATATTCTAATAATAATATAATTATGTTAAACTTTTAAGAAATTTTAATCCAACACCTGATATAGTCATCGGATAAATTCGGCCCATCTAGTTCAATGAACATTGTGTTCAAAATCCCCATTTATTTGGCGACTTTTTTATATGTGGTACCGCCACCACTCCCGAGGCTCTCGCGGACCACCGGTTGGGAACCATTGGTTTAGATCATGGGTGGGCAGACTTTTCCAGGGTACGGATTAGTTCTAATTTTTTCAAGGTGTTGCGGTCCACCCAGTGGCGTAGGTGTGGTGAGCTAAAAAAAGGGTCTACAATATTTATTATAACTTACAAATAAATACGGAATATGTACTTACCTAACTACAATAAAAAAATTATTGTGAAAAGCCAATTCTCCAGTCTAGCTGGCGTCGGTGTTCCATAAATATGTTTCTTTTAGTATGCGCGTCTCAGGTCTTAGTAAAGGCGATCACCCCAAAATGTCTTAGTGGTCCACCAGTCGATCGCGATCGACTTAATGCCCACCCCTGGTTTAGAGGATGAGCACTGACTGATCATATACAATAAGAAAAATGAAATATATTTATTTCATATTCTTTCAACTTTATGTCTCGTATTTCTTTTGAATTTTATAAAATTGAAATTGAGGACGCAGAAATTGCCGGGCATCGCAAATGCAATACAGTTTTCTCTCTGTTTATCATTTTTCTCCCTGCGTCGGTAGATACTTGAGAAGGAACTTAAAGAGGCGTGTGGAAAGACTCTTACTGACCGTTTTAAGCACATCTAACTGTAGTTCTCGGCGTTCATGAGTAGGATGGACATTTATTTACCTCCTCCGGTTTACAAGAGACATTAATACGTGTCTCCAGACCTTAAGGTATATAAGATAAATTTCTGTAGAATCTTGAGATTTCTTTTCTCTAAAATCGTCAAGCGGGACTACAAGCTAACTTTTACATGAATCCGAGAAGGGTTCTAGCTTTATAGCTATGTTCAAGAAAGAACGATAAAAAGCAAATATATACACAGTAATAATTGACTATTAATGAAATATGCTTAAAAAAATTATATTATTTTACAATACACCTGTTCTCCGCTATACGGCCTCTCTTTATACAGCATTTCGCTATAACGGCCTTTTTTAATTATGGCACCTTTTCGATTTACGGCCCACAATGTTTCGTTATACGGCCACAACAGCGGAAAGTGGTGATGGCAGCATATTACAGCTTAGTGATTCTTCGTGTTAATGCTCGTCATCACATTAAAACAGTTTTTAAACATTTTATTTTGTTTTTTATTGTATGTATACATATGTGCAATATGATTTCTTTTGTTTTTTTGTTTATATGTTTATTTTTTGAATTTATGTTTATTACTAGCTGAAAACCCGCGCTTCGCTACGGAGTACATTCAAATTAAATACAACGGTCAACGTATGCAATTTATGCCAAAAAATAAATATATATATTTATAATAAATGCGATGATCAATGTATACAATGGATGTAAAATATATATCTATCTATATATATATTTATAAAAAAATCGTAAGGGATATGCATTTTTTTTGGATAATATCCAATCGTCTGCTGCATTAGAAAGAGAAAAAAATATTTTTTTTGTCTATTTAGTTGTTACGCACGTGACGATAAATTTTTGAAAGTACCAGAAAAAGAAATCACGTAATCAGCATTTAATAAATTAAATTCTAAAAATTAATCTTTAAAAATTCACCAAAAATCAGGAAATGGAGGTAAAAATTCGAAAAAAATTTCATTTTGAAGGAATTTTACGATCTTTCTCGTGATATAAATTTTATAATCCCCAACTTATTATTCTAAATGCAAACTTTAAAAAAGTTACTAAATCAGCTTAAAAATTTAATTTAAAAAAATCTAAGAATAATTTTTCAAAAATCTTTCTTAGTGCACCCCTACACTATATGAAGAATCGCCATGCAAACTTTCAGCCCTTTAGGTCCAGCGGTTTGGTCTGTGCGTTGTATGTCAGTCAGTCAGTCAGTCAGTGAATGAATGAGTCAGTTACGGAACTGTTTTATATATATAGATTACATTGTTTTGTACTTTTATTTTTATGTAAGCATTTTTAATAGGAAGTAAAAGAATAAAATGCTTTATGCACTAAAAACTATATTATTTATAAAAAATTGGAACAGATCCAATTAAATTTGTATGGGTTTGTATCAAAATAATTGATTCGTTATACGACTTTTCGCTTTACGGCCAACTTTTCCGGAACGTATCTAGGCCGTAAAGCGAGGTATAGGTGCATTGTCATTACCATCGTTTAACGCCATTTGTATTGCAAACGAAAACAATTTAAAAGTATCACTTTTTGTTTTTCTTTCATTAAAATTTATCTTCAATATTATCACAACTTAACATTTTTTTTTCTTCCTTCCAAAAATTGTATTCACGTGAAATTACTGAATGTCAGGATGAACGTTCTTATTTTATGATAGGTTTCCAATAATTGTAAAGTATAATTTCAACTTCTCATAAAGAATAAAAGAGAAACGTTCACGTTTGGACGTGAATTGAGCTAAATTTGTGAAGAGAGTTGTGTCGAGCAGTTTAATATCAATCCATTTCGTCCCTTAGTTTGAAAGTCATTAAAACTTCAAACTTCGCGTGTAAAGAAATATGTGTATGAGCCTTTGATATACTTAACAGACAAATTGGCTGCGAATTTTTTCATCCATCAAAGCTTATTGACCTTAAAAGCCGAGCCAAAAAGGAAGCAACGATCATGACAAATTGTTTTTAGATTGTCGGTCATGTTGCCAATCTGTTTCGGGCAATAACATGTCGGAAACAGGGTACATTTTCATTTCATTTCATTTTTTTTTTTTAAGTGTCATGATTATCATGTCTACTTCTCTTTCTTTTTCTTTCTTTTGTTGATAAATCTAACTTTTTTAACTCATATCTGCGACCAGTAATTTTTTTTTTCAACAAGAAAATTCTGTTGAAACTTGATTCTCGCAATTTCTTTTAAAATACCTCAGAATCTATGAACTAATTTTGTTCCATAGTCTATCGCGGCAACTTTCTTCCACTTAGGCCGTCCGCACACGGAGCAACTCAAAAGAAACTGATAACTGACTCCAATCACAAATCAGTCCGTGATGAGTCGTAACCTATGTAATTGAATGGAGCCACGCACACGGCGCAACTGGTTACAAACTCGTCCGACGAGTTTGTAACCAGTTGCGCCGTGTGCGTGGCTCCATTCAATTACATAGGTTACGACTCATCACGGACTGATTTGTGATTGGAGTCAGTTATCAGTTTCTTTTGAGTTGTTCCGTGTGCAGATGGCCTAATGCTTAATTCAGCGGTTTCCAAACTTTATGCTACTACGCCTCCCTAAAAAAAAATTTTTCCGCGCCTCCCTATCTTTAAATAGATATAATAATATAGACACGTTTTAAATAATAATAACTTTATTACAAAAAAATTAAAACTACAGTTAACAGAATAATAACAAGATTTTTATAACAATACGAATATGCATATTTATTTTTATATTAAATTACTAATTAAACTACATCTAAAGCATCAAAATTTAATGCGAGGGTTGTTGTTGTTTATTGACACAAAGTTTATCAAATCTTGGGGGCAATGTGGAGATTGCCACTCGTAACTCTTTTTCGACTATTAACCAGGTTCGATATTTCGTTTTCATTTCAGCCAGTTCCGAAAAGCCCGTTTTGCATAAATAAGACGATACAAACGGTAGAAGCACTTGCATTGCTTTGCGATACAAAGATTCATACCCTCCACTAAGATTCATCCAAAATTGAATTATGATTTCATTTTGAAACTTTTCTTTAAATGAGCTATCGCATGACAGTTCTATCAATTTTTCTTTTACGGTGGTTGTCAACTCAAATTCGTCTATTTATAGATATTATGGTTTATTCGTTTATTTATAGATATTATGGTACGAACATTGATTTTTTATTAAAAATTTTTGGCACCTCCCCTGGCAATAGTCCGCGCCTCCCAGGTTAGAAACCGCGGGCTTAATTTGTTCCTTAAATACACTTCAAACACATCAGTGCGGGCAAAAAAGCTTAAAATTTTGATTTTATTTTAAAATATTCTTTATAAAGCATAATAGTTTTATAATACATAGGTGAATGGGTATGTGATAATAAGTGTTTATCCGATAAGTTGACATCCTTCTGCTGTTAACTCTGCTCAGCTGACTTCTATTGTTAGTTACAGCGCAATAATTTTTTTTTTTTTGGCCTCCGTTTTATTTTGTTTTTCCAAACCAACATTATTAAAATCATTTTAATAATACAATAACCAATTTCACGCTGAATAGTATTATGAATTGTCTGGGGATCAGAATGCGATACGTCTGTAAGAATTGGCCCGAGGAAACTACAATATGCCACGAGACTTCATTACTTTAGTGACTGTCAACTCATTTGAATGTTATTTTATATACGTCACAACATAAACAGAAGTGTACTAATACTCTTTAGGGTACTAATATTCTATACTATTCATGCCATAATTCATTATTGATACTTTTGTCAGATTAATGTATGAAGTGTCAGACTAACAGTCTGTCATTTTGCAGAAGCTGCGATGCTAAATGCGAAATCGGATACAGATTTCCCGAGAACATGACACTGATATCAAACAGGTGCTGGCACGCGACTGGAATCTGGAGACCCATGAAAAATTTCCCTATCTGTTCTGGTGAGTATTCTTAGGAATTTCTTCGGAATATCTTCTAGAAAAGGCTGCTTTTCTCCCTCATAACGTTTTCGTGATTAGTTTTAATTCCTCGAAAAACATTTTAAAATACGTTTTACGTCCTCCTCAAAACAGGGACTTCCCATACCTAGTCTTTACAGCACGATTTGAGTCCCCTTAAATTAGGCCTGCACAACATCCGGCCTACCATCAGCCACTTTGACCTTTTGGGAAGACGCATATTATAAATCTAAAAAATACGGAATATTATACAGGGTGATTCAAAATGAATAAAGCGATTACAAACGGCTATAACTATTTAATCGTAAAGAATTTATCGTTAAGAATTACACAGAATGTAAAAGGAAGTTCAAAATTTTGTTTACATACTTTATAAATGTTCTATGCGACTCCCATTGGTCACACGGACAGCATCTAAGCGGTAGTCCATTTCACGCCATACATTCTGAAGAATATGTGGAGTCACCAACGCAAGCGCATCAGAAATGCGCATTTTGAGTTCTGGAATTGTTTTCGGCAAAGGAAGCACATGCACAAGGTCTTTCACATAACCCCATAGAAAGAAATCGCAGGGTGTAAAGTCCGGAAATTTAGGTGGCCAAGAGCACACCACATCGTCGGCATCTCCAATTCGACCGAGCCAGCGCTTTGGAAGATGTTGGTTTAAAAATGTGAAAACCTCCATACCCCAATGTGGGGGTGTGTCCATCTTGCTGAAATCATTTATGCATAATCCGTATGCCACAGCTAGATACGGATTTCAGGGATTACATCTTTCAGAAAGAAGGAACACCCCTACATTGTGGTATGGAGGTTTGCACATTTTCAAACCAACATCTTCCAAAGCGTTGGCTCGGTCGAATTGGAGATGCCGACGATGTGGTCTGCTCTTGGCCACCTAGATCTCCGGACTTGACACCCTGCGATTTCTTTCTATGGGATTATGTGAAAGATCTAGTGCATTTGCTTCCTTTGCCGAAAACGATTCCAGAACTCAAAATGCGCATTTCTAATGCGCTTGCGTTGGTGACTCCACATATTCTTCAGAATGTATGGCGTGAAATGGACTACCGCTTAGATGCTGTCCGTGTGACCAAGGAGAGTCGCATAGAACATGTCGCATAGTACTTCCTTTTACATTCTGTATAATTCTTATCGATAAATTCTTTTCGATTAAAGAGTTATAGCCGTTTGTACTCGCTATATTAAATTTAGTCTAAAAATATTACGAAAGGAATATATAAGTAATGAATATTAATATTCATTTTTTAAAAATAATCAGCAATTTATCTATGGCTCTCATCACATTTCGAGCTGTGCAGGCCTGCCTTAACGAATCTCGTGGAAGTTGTGCATAAAAGTATTTTTTAATGACTTTAAAAACTGTTATCTGTTTTTAACTGACGTCTTCCATAACCTCCTGAAAACACACGAATTCTTCCTATCTTAATGGGTCTATTATATTAAGTACAAATGAATCGGCAGTTTGAAGAAGGGAACAAGCGCCAAAAAATTGAAATTCGTTTTTTTGCGCTAAAATGTTTACATATAGACCCTCCTTGTAAGCTGTAAAGAAGGAAAAAACACTCACATCCTGGTGTAATCGGGGCTCGCAATATTTGTCAGTTTGAAGAAGGTAACATATCCCGGTTTTGTTTCCTTCTTCAAACTATTGATACCGTGCTTGGCCAGACTGTCGCTGTTGTCGCGCTCTTTTACAGCTGGTATTTCCATCTGCTGTTCTGTTATTTCTTTAGCCTTTTGTTTGTAGCTCATCACAGTTTTCTTTTTTTGTTTAATCAACGAAGGCTGCATTTACCCGGTAATCCTCTATTAACACTAGCATTACGGCATTTTCCGTATAACTCTAACTACGATCAGCGGTCATTTTGACCGCTTGTCCCAAATAAAAGGAAAGGTGCTCTTTTTGCTAATATAGAGCATTATTAAAGCTTATAAATATAAACTAAGGTAATACAAGACAAGAAGATCCAGGATATTGGCAAGAGAGTTACTCACATTCCACATGAGTACAAACCATTTTATGAAGAAATTTTGATGTGACCAACTACTGCAACCACTGCATATTATGATGATGAAAGTGATAATTAGTAATGATTTTTATAATTTTTTACAAAATTTTACAAACATATACTAAATTTTTATAAATAAAAATATTTCTCATTCTTTAATTATTGATTTTTAAGCCTATTTCATAATCAGTTTGAAGAAGGGAACAAATCCATGGTTTTTAGTACCGTATAATTTATTTAAGGACAGTTCAAATGACCTGTCCAAGGTACTGGAATATCGGGTAAATGTAAAGAATCTTATATAAAAGTTTAGTGAAGAAAAAATAATAAATAAGAAAAGTATGAAGTTTTTTTTTTAATTTCCCACAAAAACAGTTTTTGGATTCGTTCCCTTCTTCAAACTGCCGATTCAAATGATCTGTGATCTCTACCCCCCCCCCCCGAGTTTTTTTTCTAGTTACATCACTGCCTCGACCCTGAAAAATTAAATAAATACAATGATATGAAAAAAATAATAAAAAAAGACAGAAACACACAATATTAACAGATTTCTCTAAATCTGCTTTGTTTCAGCGATGTGCGACGACGGCTGTATGAACGGAGGGGAGTGCCTTCGTCCAGGAGTGTGCAGTTGCCAGCCAGAGTTCCGCGGAGACCGGTGTCAATTCCGTAAGTTAAGTAAGCACACTATACATTGTAAGCACGCTCTATAAACTAAATCAAACAGAAGAGAATAACAAAAAGGTTTGGAGGTATCAGTCTCCCATTGCGCTGAGATAAATATTTCCACCGAAAACAGACCAGAATTTCATACTTATAGAATCATAAAAATATGCAACATGTGTTCTTTTATTGCAGTGCTCTCGGTACGGTCATTAACAATTATAAAAAATGTGACGATGGTAATTTTATAGTACTCTATCATCACGGCATCGCGTCTGTTGACTCTTCAGTGTCATGAAATTAAGGTATCCTCTGAACGTCCATTTTACTATTCACAGTAGTATAGTGGAACCTTGATATATCGAACCTCAAGGGGAACGAGAAAACTTCGAATTATCGAGGATTTCGATAGACCGAAGATCGATTTATCGAGGTGGTAATTTCTGACTGACTTCGATGTATAGAGTTTCACTCTAAAATAATTGTATACTCACTGCAATTAGAAATCAAAATCTCTGGTCGTGACTGGGGAGCAGAAGCTAGCACCCTTCGAACTACCTACATTTCTCTTGTTAGGCCAATACTGGAGTATGATTTTTCCATCTATTCTTGTGCTTCCAATACCAATCTGAATAAACTTGAAAGGGTGCAGTTGAGCGCTGCTAGAATCATTAAAGGACTTCGACACGGTTGTCCAAATGACATTGTGCTCTATGAAAGTAATCTACCTCTTCTTTCGTTGAGAAGAACTTATCGCCTCTCAAAATACTATAACAAGCTTTACAGTTACAATGATCAGCATAGAACTTCTGCATACCTTCATGCTTGGACTGATAACCAGCGTTTGAGGAGGCATAGCCCCTTTTCCTTTGCAAAAATGCTGGGTCTGCCTTCTGCTAATGTGGAGCCCCACTCTTTAAATCATCTGGGCGTCGTCGGTTTGGAACTTGATAGGATCCATTTCCATGAAGATCTCTTAACTAGTGTAATAAAAAACTCTGAGATTCCGGCCCTCATCAGACAATCTATATCAGAGACTATCTGAGACTATCTGTATCAGAAACTATCCATAGAGTCCCTAAATCTTCTTTGAAGATATATACCGATGTCAGCAGGGGTGAAAAGGGAATTTCTGGTAGTGGAGTGCACATACCAACTCCTACCGGTGCTGTGGAATTTAAGATTAAAAATCCAGATTTCTGTTCGGGTTTTAGATCAGAACTTATTGATATCAAGAAGGGCTTGCAGTATGCGTGTCAAGTTGAGGATCGATTTCACGATTTCTGGATTTTAATTGACAGTCGTGCTTCAATTCAGCACCTCTCTAATTGGAATATTATTGGGGACCATACTAGCCTGGACATCTTAGATCTTCTTGACCGGCCTTCATCTGGACACACTATTCATTTTCAGTGGATCCCTTCCTCCATGTTGGGATTGACGGTAATGAAAGGGCCGAATTTTTAGCCAGAACTGCTGCTGAGGAGTACGTGAGCCCTTGTGAGGCTCTTAGTTTTAGAGAGATTAACTCCCTTAAGATGATAGAACAAAACCATCTTTGGAGAACTCCTCCTTGTCACCCATGGTACTTTGGAAGATGTCCGGGTGGGTCTTTCCAGCTCAAGCCCAGAAAATATCAAACGGCCTTCTCGCGCTTCATGAGTGGTCACATCTAGAGCATATGAAGCATATTAGAGCATTTCTTCACTTTTTCGGCAGGGTCAGAATATCTTCCCGGAGTGCCACTAGTGCTCTGCCGAAATGGCCTCCCCTGCCCATCTTTTGGCTTGTCTGGGTTTTACAAAGGACGAGGTCCTTCGGGACCCTCTACTGTTTTTAGACTTTTTAGATATTTTTGGTTTCATGGAGATTGTCTAGCCTTGATAGACAATCTGGGATTAGTTAAAAAAAAGAAATCCAAATTATTTTATCAAAATATTTTTACCAAAACAGTTTCAATTTATAGAGGTTGCCCAATAAAAAATTCGATATATAGAGGTACGGTGCCAAGCCAAGAAAACTAAAAATTCGAAATATCGAGGTCTTTCTGACCAGGCCTTCGATATGTAGAGGTAAAAATAACATGGGAGTATTAGGCAGGTTCAAGGGGAATGGAAAAACTTGGATTTATCAAGCAATTCGATTATATCGAGGTTCTACTTTATAACCTTTAGAAGTTGCATAACTTTCTTGTTTTTTGGTGTTTGTTTGTTTGTTTTAGTACAAAATTGTTCGTTGCGCCAAAGGGGCTGTTGTTATCAATTTGCCATTTTTAGCTGTGACAAATCTTTTTTCGAATTAATGTTACCTAATGCTTTTTTTCTAAGCAACAAAATTTTTAAGGTGAGAATTTCTGTAAATTTAAGAATAACACTACAAGTGGCAAGAAGATGCAGTGGCAATTCGATGAGTAAAATTGGAACTTAAGAGAAGATTCGGCTGATGTCGCGGTTACAGTATTTTAGCAACAGTATTTTCTGGAAAGGAGAGGAATCACGTATCTCGTAGATGCACATAGTGTATCTACAATGAACCTAGAATGCGTCGAAAAAAAAAGAATCACTCATAGACAACCTCAAGTACAAGTCCCCGAAATGAGGCAGGTCATACGAAGCTCGCTTCTAAGCTGTCCCAGAAAATAAAATTAATCTAAACAAAGACGAATTAAATAACAATATCGTCGTCGGAAAGGAATTTGAAGAAATTGACATCAAAAATTTTGAAGGCGAGATGTTTAATCTTTATATTAAATTTAATTTATTAACAGATTTTTAAAACTCATCTTAAAAGTATCTAAGATTTTTTCATGAGGTTTTTCTGTTTTATTAAACTATGGGAGCTGAGCAGTTTGCTTGTAAACTATATATTGCCTACGCATGCATCAATATTTATTGATGTACGCCAAAATATTGAAAACTTATGGCTTAGAGCCCTACACATCTTCATGATGATTTACATTGCAAGAGACCACCTAAAGACTTGTGTTCAAATCCCGGTTATGGCACAGACCTTTTTTCGGCACAGTTTACTTTATTTTAATTGGTAGCTCGTCTAATAAACAAACCAATAGTGTTTGCGGTGTGTTTGAGTGAATGACATCACTTCAAGTGACAGCCACGTTGGAATAAAAGCATATACCGTAAGATGGGGTGGTTACTTTGTGGCGAATTTTAAGTTTTTTTCCTGTGCCAGCCAATCAGTTTTAAAAGCAGTCCAAAACGAACAATTGCAAAACATTGGTACATCCTTTCCTTACGTAATAATGTAGTGTGCTAGCCCGGATCTTTAATTACCATTGAGAAATTAAAGTTAAAATGTGTCACAAAGTTGCCCCGCGGAGTGGGGCTACTTTGTGACACCTGTGTTTTCGCCTTGAAAACCTTGAGGAAAAATTACTTGACACAAAGTTAGACAGTAAAACTCTTATCAAAAGTTTGATACACAATTATATATACCTATTACAAATATTGGATAGCTTTATCTATATCTTTGACATCAAAGAGACCTCGGGTGCCCAGGGCAGCCATCAGTTCTTTTAGAAGATGAGGAAATTCGTCTTTTGTACATTCTGCTCCTTCGGGTAGTTTTTTTTTCCAGATAGTCAATACTTCTTTCTCTCCAGTGGTATTTTAGAGGACGGAAAAATGCAACATCGAGTGGCTGGAGGAGGTGGGTCGACTTTGTGGGCTATTTTGTGATAGTGTCAATGTGTCACAAAGTAACCCCGTCACCTTTCGATATTTAAGATATGTTCTCATATCCCTACACAAAAGTTATACTGCTCCATAATCTAACCAACATATTGACAATAAAAAATAATTATCTGTGGTATTTGGTTGTATAAGGTGTTAGCCTTTAGGAAGAACTCTTTCCTTACGAAGTTTCCGAAGTGTGAGTCAATAGCTTGACAACAGGTTTGAACAATACACTGGCCAGCGAAGACAAATGACGCGCAGAAGCTTCGTACACTAGCCACTACGTGTCTCTGTATGTCGGACAAGCTATTGGCCCTGTTCTTTGTCTACCCGGTATCACGAGCGCGGCGCAAGATCCGAAATAACTATGTGCTCCAAAGTTACCCCTGCAATCACAAAGTTACGTTAAGTTTTAGTATTTATATCATAGCTTTGTTATAATTTATCTGATATTGATAACTTAATTATGGTTACCTTTAATGATTTATTCATCAAAGCTTTACGATTGAAACTTCTACCAGACTATTCGGCGGAAGAACTCGGTTAAAAAAAATCACAGTTCACTGTAAATTAACCGAAATTTTATTTCGTGATGGACGTAAATATATTGCTGGAATTTTTCCCTCATTTGAAAATATTTGTTGTTCTTTTATATATGTGATATTTCGTCGGCCATTCATCTGTTTCAGATTTCCTCAACTGCGACGTTCGGGTTCTGGCAAAAGATGTATCAGTTTCAAAGATTGGCTGGGTTTGCAACCACCACAAGAACGAAACTATCTGCAAGATACGCTGCAAAACCGGGGAGTTTGAGACATCCACACCTGAAGAATTCAAATGCACGCCCGAAGGAGTCTGGACGCCCAATACTTTACCACCCTGTGTTGTGAAAGAAAAACAAGGTAGGACAATTTTTTACAGTCGTTTGAGAGACTAAAAACAGGTATTTAAGCTGATATACACTCATGGACAAAAAAATTAGCGCCCCAAGAAGGAGTCGTCAAAATGAAACGAAATTTTACATACGTAATGACTACTTTGATATAAGTAAATGATAAGAAAATCAAAGAAAAGGATAATTTATTTCAGAGAAAAAGGCAAAAGAACGGAGGAGTTAATACTCCGTTGGACCCCCTCTAGCGCGAATGCACGATGCGATACGATCGGGCATTGAGTCATACAAGTTCTGTATGATGTCTTGAGACATTTCGTTCCATATTTGCTGTAACCTTGCCTCTAGTTCGTTCAAACTCGTGGGATGCCCAACTCGTCGTCCCAAATGATCCAAGATATGCTCGATTGGAGACAAATCTGGGGATCGGGCAGGCCAAGGAAGGGTAGTAACAGTGCGGAGACAGTCTTGTGACACCCTTGCCGTATGAGGCCGAGCATTGTCTTGTTGAAAAATGGCTCCTGGGAGCCGTTGCATGAGTGGCAACACATGTGGTTGCAGGATTTCATGAACATACCGCTGGGCTGTCATGGTGCCACGGAACAATACTAGGGGTGACCGTGTGTTGTAGGCAATGGCACCCCATACCATCACACCAGCTGTGGGAGCGATGTGTCGCTGTACAGCAAAGGCAGGATTGAAGCGTTCACCACGGGCTCTCCACACACGAACACGATTGTCATCACTGCCGAGATTGAATCTGGATTCGTCGCTAAAGACGACCTGGTTCCATTCCGCTGCAGTCCAGTTTCCTCGTGCGCGGCAAAACTCCAAACGGAGGCGTCGATGGGTGGGCGTCAAGAGCAGTACACGTAATGGGCGCCGCAATACCAGCTGTCCTTCAGCCAGGCGCCTTCGTATGGTTCGAGAAGACACAGATGCCCCTAGTGAAGGTGCTACCTGTGCCTGGATGGCGGCCGATGAAGCAGTTGGCTGTACGCGTGCATTTCTTACGATGTGGCGGTCTTCTCGACGACTGGTCTGTCGAGGGCGTCCTGAGCCTGGTCTTCGTGTACATGACATCTCTCGGGTCCACTGGTCCCAACACCTCCTCACAACACAATCAGAGCGGCCTAATTGACGAGCTACTCGCCTAGCTGACCACCCAGCTTCCATCATCCCGACGATTCTCCCCCTCTCAAACTGCGACAACTGCTTATATTGTCTTCGAACACGGCGTAATGGCATGTCTATCTCAGCTCTTCCTTTGTAAATGATTCAGCACACTCAAACAAGCTTTGGTTACCTGTTTTATACTCCACAGAGTACGATGTTCAACGCCCTCTACCGGCTATACGTAATGCGCAATCACGCTGCATTTCTAATCATTTGCATATCTCCCCGACATGTACCTTCATTGCAAGTTTCGTTACGATCCCGCAATTATTTCTTGGTGCGCTAATCTTTTTGTCCTTGAGTGTATGTACCAGTACTAACTTAACAGAACTTACTTCGATAAAATCGAGAATTTAAATATAAAATACAAGCTATCTGCGATATCGACTGATGCAGTAACTTAAAGCTTAAGGCTGCTATGTACTAAGAAAAAAATCGTATTTCCCTTTTCCTCTTCTTGCAGACTCTTGTGTTGGAGGAGTCCAGCTGACAGTTCGAGAATTCCACCCCCCTTAGGATTGGCATTTTGAGGGATTGTAATGGCTCTCTATCTATAGGGGGGTTAAGCGCTGCCCCCAAATTTTTTATTTAAAATATATATTTGTCAACTATTTACAGGTACATAAATGCCGATAATCAAATAAAATTGGTATTGTCAGATAGCCTGATCTTTTCTGCAAAGCGCTACAGGATTCATTTTATAAATTTCGTCCACCGAAGGAATTTATGAGCATTTAAAACACACTATACCAGATTTTTTCCCCGAATAATTTAAATTTTACAATATTAATTGCATTTTAAAAAAAACGAAAAATGTACACAAATGTAAAATTTCTTTCTCCATGACGGAGTACAATTTTTTTTAAATCTTTGAATCCAAGTCGGCAATCCGTGGACAAATTTTCTCCATAGGATAACATTGAGGCGAGCGAATCCAATGGGGTTAGTACATAGCAGCCTTAATCGGTGGATTAACCCACTCTTGTGGACTTTTAAAGAGGTAAATAGGTCCGGGGTTCTCGTAGCAAGAATGACGAAAAAGTATTGAAAGGAAATAATTTTATATCCAGACGCTGAAAATTTAAAGCCCGATAAAGAACAAGAAGAGGGAGACTTTTATTCATAACAAGGCAAATCTGCACCAATTCCTAGAGAAACCTACTGATGACGCGTTCACTAAAAACTCTCGCCTTGCCAACAGACGGTTCCAAAAACTAGCTATTTGCTGAATTTATTCTAGCCACTGAGAAAGCTTTCTCAGCTCCGACCAAACAAGGGCGACATTTTTATCTAATGCTAATAAAAGCTATCTTTTCTCCCCTAAATGACCTGTTTCGTCGAAAATAATATATTCCAATAAATTGCATAAAGCTCATTGCTGGGGGGGAATTTGAAATTATCCGCCTTTCCACACAGGGCCCGACTTAGCCTAATTGGGGCCCGGGGCAAAAACTTCTTTGGGGGCCCCCCCTCTGCTTCACTACTTTAGTAATGAAGAACTTAATACTTAATACTAAACTTTCTATTCGATTTGGGGCCCCCCTCTGATGTAGGGGCCCGGGGCAACTGCCCCGTATGCCCCTGCCTTAGTAAGGCTCTGTTTCCACATTCTAAATTGCGAATTTTATCTGCAGTAAAGCTTATTATGCATAATTAGTATGTAAGAAAGACCTTTCCCTTTCAATCATGCATTGGCATGAATATATATTGCAGCATTAGCTTATAGAAAAGAATAGTCAAATTCGAAAATAGGGTCGTTTTAACAAACCAAAGATCTTCAGGTGCGACTCCATTCAGGACAACTGTAATAAGACAACAAAGCAACTAGGCGGCTGTTTCGCCCTCAGACGACCCATTGAATCAGCCTCTTAAGGGTCCGGATCTTGCGTCAAGTAAGAGCTTTTTACGAAAGTAGATATGTCTCGGCAGAAACAGGCGGTGCGAGTGAAAAAGCAGTTTGATTCTACAGGTGGCAGAGATATAAAGCCACGACCCTACCAAAAATTCACTTTATTCGAACATAAGCGTGCATTTGAAAATGTCCGCAAACTTTTCTCATAATTGTTCGAAAATTGTGTGCTTTCTCATGAAAAATAGCTGAAAATAAAAATGAACTTATGTCATTCATCCGTAGTTTCTTGGAGGCTAGTAAAAAACAGTACAGATTCAAATCGGTTTAAGGGCTCTTTAAAAACTTCTGTCACAATTCTAAATACTTTTGATTATTGGTGCCGAAATATTTATATAAAAAAGGGCACTAACGACAGATACAAAAACAATCAGATAGGAAGCGCCAAAGGCACACGTTTTTAATCAGTGTTTCTATGCGTGTTGAAGGCAAGCGCCTTCAAATAATTTTTTTTTTCAATGCGGAGGCACTTGTCGCGAAGACATTCGCCTATAATTCACCGCAGTTTCGCTGGCCATTTTATTATGGGGGCGCCATATAGGCGGACCAGCGTTGCCCCCTATGAAGGGACGACACAAACGGAGGCATTTTAGTGGCACTTCGCCTGGATTCGATCTGAGTACCCTCAGCACCGAAAACCAGCGCGCTGTACCACAAGGCCGCCTCGGCCCTAAGAATATGTTCCATATATATATATATATATATATATATATATATATATATATATATATATATATATATATATATATATATATATATATTCATTCAATGCGGAGGCACTTTGTCGCGAAGACATTCACCTATAATCATCACCTATAATCATCGCCACACAAACGGAGGCATTTTAGTGGCGCTTCACCAGGATTCGATCTGAGCACCCTCAGCACCGAAAACCAGCGCGCTGTACCACAAGGCCGCCACGGCCCCCTCAAATCATAAGTTATCTCACTAAGACAACGTTTCGCATTTAAAACTGCATAAAGACTCGGTCTACCCAAATCCAAATACGGGGTATCTAAACTAATGTACATGGTGAGAATGTCCAGCACAGTTAAATGGTCAGTAAATTTCAAAACGTCAATTTTCTACACTGATGAAATACAAATTATTTCTTATTTCTACACCACACACGTATGTTACACGTACATATCCTTTTGTTTTTTCAGAGGCAGAAAACGCCCCTACCAACTAGCGCAAGAGGTGCGAAGTCATCCAAGAAACCGCTCAATATACATGCTACAGCAAAGAGCTCTCATGTACAAATTTCAAATAAACATTACATTCAAAGCTTCGTTCCTTTTTTACATCTATGCTACACATTGACATTGTGACGAATTAAATTAATTCGCCCAGTAATTAAAATCCTCCTCAGCCGAGCAGATGAATGCTCAAGGCATTAAAGACCTGATGGAGGCAGTCACCCCCATTGTACGTGCAGCAGGTGACGGCGCACTCTAAGAAAAGAGCGAGTCCGACGGCGCCGTCCGGTCGCTAAAATTGACACTAGCGCTGAACAAACATTTCGCCACGGCTCGCCAGATTCATGACTCAAGACAACCCCCAAGAATTGCAGAAATCTTGGCGCGCGCGCTTTCAGCAAATAAAAAGCCTCGGATCTGACATTATCGTCGCAAGAGCCAATGAGAAAGATATACGAATTCTATGGATGGTGGCGCCAAGTTCGGAGATCGAAGAGGAACATTTTGGAGGGATTAAGTTAGCTATCTTCTCCCGAGCTGAGAGATAAACTCCGGCCATCCCGGGTCGTGAAGGCTATAACGCGGGCTTGTTAAGTCAGCGTTTTTTTCCCGAGAAGAGAAATTTAAGCTTCAGTTAGGAAGCTTAGTATTTTGGAAGAGAGCTCACGGCGAGATTATCTGTCCCGATCAAACATTCCTTCCTCGCAGTCATCCGCTCTGCAGGAAAAGATAATCGAGAGCCGGACTCCATACCGCTTCGTTTTCGCGAACTCATCTGGGAACCCACCCCACGGACTTAGTTGACTTTATTAAGAGGAGATCATCGATTTGATCCTGTAACCCTGCAACCCGTTATTTACTGTGCATTCCCCTATCATTTTTTCTCCATCTGATTTGTAAATAAATTAGTCCTTTTTTTAATTTACTTGGCTGTGGCTTTGGTTGATTCGATCGCTACCTCGATCAATACGCTGCAGCGTATATGGATAAAGAAACGCAAGCTCTGGGTGAATCCATATCTTCGAAAGGTGGCGTTTAAGGTCATCTCGCATATAATGTATAAAATTGTTGATCTATGTCTATGCATAACGTTACAATGAAACTTCTCTAGCCGGCCACTTCTTTTCGGCACCATTACTGACCGCCATAGAGATTGGTTTGGTTCAGAACGCTGTGGTCATTTTTTGCTACACGAAGGCTCATTAGACCGGAACCTACAGCTTAAAAATAATGTTCAATATATTGAGTCGATAATTATTTGATTGACGATGATCGTGTGTTCTAAAAACAGGTGTAACTGCGCACGTAAAGTAAACTAAGTAACTCCTTCGCCTAAACCAATAGTGCGCAAACTGTGGATCGGGGGGGGGGGGGAAATAGGTGGGGTCGCGGATAGTTTGAAGTACAATTTTTTTTTCTTTTCAAAATGCGGAGGCACTTGTCGCTAGGCATTCGCCCGAATGTGAATTACCGGGCAGACAACGGCTTGCAGACACCAGACCAGTAGTGGTCAACATCGAATGCTGACGGCCGCCCTAACTCATACCTCAAGGCTGTTGGCCATTCATTTAAGGGGGCACCATATAGGCGGCCAGCACTACCTCCTACAAGCCGGTCCCGTAATTTAGAAACGAGTCAAGTGACGAGATCGGAACACTTGACCCCGCAGCTCCAGAGGTAAATTTGAGAACTTGGAGGACATTGCAGCCACGACAGATTTTACGTGCACCAGCTGCCATTAGTGTACACGGTAGTGGATTTGTCAGCTACCGGTTTCGAACCAGCAACCTCCACATCACTAGCTCGACGCCTTTGCCAACCGGGCCACCGCGCCCTGTTTGAAGTACAATTATACCCTATTGAATTTTATATTTAACTAAAAAATATATTTTAAATTTTTCTAATTACATATTTTGTTTATATTTTCGATATGTTAAAATAAGGTGTCAGTCTTTCGAAGCTATATTTACATTGCTTCCATTCTCTTCTATATATGCGCAACACCAGTAAGGAGAGCAAATGATAAAACTTTACTTATTGTACGTATACAGCGTAGTAGGAAGAAAACATGATTAAATTTAAAGGCAATTTGGGGGTATAAAGGGTCCGAACTTAGTACACACGGCTGCCGCCTCTGGCAGCTAAAATGGCTCTTACCCGGTTAGGCAACGTGTCGAACTGGGTTTGGATGACAGATACGGGCAAGTCTATGCTACACTTCCTCAAACGTGGTGGCTGGAGAGAGCAGTGGCGGCCCAGTCTCTCAGCAACCCATGACCAGATGTTTTCAATGGGTGAGAGATATGGAGAACGTGCTGGCTATGACAACAGTCGAACACCCCTCTGTGTCGAGGTAGGTCAGGATACGACAGGTAACACGCGTCTCTATGCTGCAGTGTCAAGGGAAGCCGCAATAATGGTCACCGTGCAGACAGTCCGTGCTGCTCCAGGCGTCGTCGCACTGTCCATGCGGATACTTGTTCTTAACCTGCAAACGAGCCCATTTCCTGACTCAAGGTCCGTGATGTTATAACACGATCTTCTCACAAACAACCAACATTCAAACCAGCGACTTTCCCGATCATTGGCAAAGGAACTATTCAGCTTCAGTTTGATTCCAGAATTTTTCATTTATATAATGTTATGTACTCACCTAACCTTAAATTGAATTTGATTTCAGGTTCTGTTTTGGAGAGCCGAGGTCTCAGATTCTAAGGTGGTCAGAGCAGGGTAAGAGTTGAAAATCGGTATGGAAAAACTATTTTTGGGGCTAAATTAAAAAATGGTTTGTATCAGGTTATTCCTAAAAATCCCCGGATCGCTAGTCAGAAGGAAGATTACAGAGCCTGTGTGTCCAGGAAAGTTGACGATGAGTTAATACATCGAAGGCTGGCACACATTAGTCCATATGTAATCAGGGACACGATTAGGAAGAATGCCATAAGGGGGCTAGAAAAATTTTAGGGGCATGATTTCGTCTGCGAAACCTGTACACTTAATAAATTTAAAAGAGTCAGTTTTAAACCTATAAATTTTAGACGTTCTAAACACCCCAATGATTTGATCTATATGGATGTTTGGGGTCCTTGCAGTACTATCGGCGGGAATGGTGAAAAGTATTTTTTATCAATTATAGATGACCATTCCGGTAAATCCTCTGTCTAGCCTATGTGTGAAAAATCTGAAGTATTTAGAATTTTTAGAAATCATGTCGCTCGTGCAGAGAGGTTTCTAGGACGAAAGGTGAAGTGTATCCGTACAGATAATGGAACTGAATTCATAAATAGCAATTTCACCGCGTTTTGCAATGAACATTGTGTAAAACATGAACTTACGAACACGTATACACTAGAGCAGAATTGTAGTGCAGAGAGATATAATCAAACAGTATCAAATGGGGCAAAATGCTTGTTAGCAGATAGTGGATTAGAAACAAAATTTTGGCCTGATGCAGTTTTGAGTTTCACCTATGTCTGGAACAGGGTCGTCCATAAAGGTTTAAGTAAAACTCCCTTTGAACTTTTTGGTGGATATAAACCATCAGTAAACCACTTGAAGCCGTTTGGGTCCATCGCATATGTTTGTGTACCACAGCAGCATAGTGCGAAGTTGGATGCCAAGGCGAGGAAGGGGGTTATGATAGGATATGCCTTTAACACCAAGGGTTACAGGATATGGTTCCCTGATACCGACAATGTGGTAGAAACCATAAACGTCAGATTTTGTGAAGATTCGCAAGGTGTAGAGGGCGACAGTGGAGCATCGATGGGCCCGAATGAGAATTCCAACACTGAACCACAATCCGAAGATAAGGGAGAAAAGGATATTTCAGTTATTCCGTTAGGTCAGAACCTACCCCTTGAGAGTGATGATGAGGATTTGGTGGAAAGGAATGTTTCTGGGGAAACCCACAGTGATGAGATTGAAAGCCCCTTACCAGCCCAAGATCTAAAACGCGTCGATTGGGAAAGAAAGGTGGTCCCACGAACCAAGAGTACCCGTATAGATGTGTACTATTATGAAGTAGGTTCCAACACTAGACTTAGGTCCATAAATGATGCCTTAAAGTACTGTAAGAAAAATGGTATAAAATTCACGGAACACATTTTCGATTTATCCGGTGAAAATCCGTATCAGGGAGTAATTTCAGATAAACCAGTTACCGCCTCCACAAGTTATGCCAGTTCCTAGATGAAATCCATATTCTCAACACTTATAAACAAGCTTTGAGCTCCCCACAACATAAGTAATGGGTAGAAGCCATGGGAGAAGAAATTAAAGTCATGGCAGAAAGACATGTGTGGCACCTTGAAAAGTTACCGTCAGACACAGGTGTAATTGGATGGCAGTGGTTTTTTACCCTGAAAAGAGATGAAAAAGGCAAAGTGGCACAGGGTTTTAAACAAGTTAAAGGAGTGACTTATGAAGGAACTTTTAGCCCAGTCATTAATTTCAGTCCAATTCGTTTCTTTTTTTCGCTTTTAGTAGTTTTACAGGGTTGGACCCACAGGCAGTGTGACGTAAAAGGAGCTTACCTATACGCGCCATTAAAGGATAACATTTACAAGTCGCAGCCACCCGGTTTTGCTGTGAAAGGTAAGGAGACTTTAGTTTGCAAGTTAGATAGAGCTATTTATGGACTGCACCAGAGTGGTCGAGAATGGTTTTTCGAGATTCATAAAGTATTGACAAAACTTGGTTTTAGCAAATTGAATTGGTGTAATTGTGCATGATTTTAATTGTGTGTTAACTTTGCTTCTATATGTTGATGACATAGTTTTGTTTGGAAAGGACGAGAAAATAATAGACAAGGCCATTGGATTGTTGGAAATTCTATATAATCCACCTCGGCCCCCTCCTCTTTCGAGTATCGGCCATGTAAAACACCTGAAGACCAGTCACTACGTAGCAAGAGCCTGAATACGCAGTAGAGGGTTAATTTCCCAAGTTCGGATGCATTTTCAAATACTGTGGGGCTGAAGGCTGCCGGATATACAGTACAGATCTGCAATCCACCCAAGGCACCCCCAGCCCCCTTGGATTGTTGGAAAAACATTTTGATTTAAAAATTTTGGGAAAGACTAGAAAGCTGTTGGGGGTTGAGTTTGAAGAAAAGGGGGGGTGAAGTTTTGTTAAGCCAGTCGATTTATATTGACGATATTCGTAAAAGGTTTATTAGCTCCTTCATACCTGTTTCCTCACTTCCAATCAGCAAAGGTACAGTCTTCTCAAAGAAACAGTGTCCACAATCAGATGTTGAAATAGAGGAAATGTCACATTTTCCTTATAGGAATTTATTAGGCTGTCTATCTTTTCTTGCTAGTAGAACCAGGCCCGACATAAGTTACGCCGTTAACATTTTTAGCCAGTACCAGAGTAATCCTGGTAGGTTTCACTGGGACGGTCTGATAAAACTTTTGGGCTATGTCATACACACACGCAATTATAAACTTAGACTTACATGCAATGAACCTAGTATAATAGTTTACACCGATGCGGACTTTGCTGCCAATAAAGATGACAGGACATCTATGGGGGAACAGATAGTTTTTTGGGGGAAGGCTCCAGTCATGTGGAGGACTTTTAAGGAGAAGTGCGTGTCGTTGTCAACTATGGAGAGTGAATTTTATGCTATGACAGAGGCCACTAAGGAACTGATGTGTTTTGATAGAATCCTAAATGAGTGTTATGCCAGAAAGTTAGTTCTTGGTGATAAAATTAAGTCGATTCTATATGTTGATAACACCGCTTGCATAGACTTTGTCAAATCCCCAGTCAAAAACTATAGGAGCAAACACATTGATGTCCGGTTATTTTTTGTTCGTGTTTTAGTTTATCAAAATATTTTTGACATAAAATATATAAAGAACAAAGAAAATTTAGGTGATCCTTTTACCAAACCTCTGACCAGGTTCGAGCTGAGACGTTTATGTGATGAAATTTTTTCATGAGTCTCTGGAGTTAAATACCCATTTTGTTTCTTTTGAACTTTGAGAGTATTTTGAACTTTTGAGAGTATAGTGAGTTTTTTTACTTGTTTTGGGTGGACGTGTTTCCCCGTCTAAATGTCTGAACGAGTTTGGCATCTTTACTGTCTATCATCTGAATCCGAACAACCTAACGTACCGTCTCGGGTTAGGTGAAAAATGTAATTTGTCCGAGTGGTTCAGGTGGTGGATTTGTCGAGGCACCGGAGGGCCTTTGTTCGCGGGTATGTTATTTTTATTTTGGCGAATCCCTGTTTTGTTTATGGGACTGCCCCATTAATTGTTTCGTCCACCTAATCAAGGAAATTTGTTTAATGCTCAGTGTCTATTTATCTGAATTGTTGTATTTGATAGATACACAGTGCAATATTACTTCGTGATATTTTGATCAAATATTTTAAACACTTTAAAGAAAAATTTCAAAAATTCGAAAATGTTGATTGATATATTTCTTCTTGATGATAAACCAATTTGTTTTATGAGTTTGTATGAGTGGGCGCCCACGCATGTATTGATATACGATCATGATTGGAAGAAGTGATATCTTAGTCATTATGTGCTTTAACTCTTTTATGTAGTTTGTAATTTGTAGTATTGTGTATATTGGTTTTTCAGATAGCAATTGTAAAAACAGAAGCAAGCACAGAATGTTTTTTTATAGAGATCTTCGAACTTGAAAACCTGCTGTAAACTGTGATGGATTTATCTACTCCCGTTTCTTGTTTAGTGTCGAAAAGACAAGTGGGGGGGGGGGCAATTTGTTAGCAATATGAACTAAGAATTTCTTTAAAGGTCCATTAATTACTTGCCTTTCCGAAGTTTGACGTCATATTTTGCATTTCCATTTTAAGCCTGTTCAAGTTAAAGCGATTCAATTCATAACTAAGCCGAATCACTGACGCAAGTTTCTTTTGATTACGTCATGTTTGGCAAACTGCCGTACGTCATATAATTAAACATAAAAGTCTCTAGTAGATGGCGTATTTCGTAGAAGTTACAACCCGATATTTGAATATCAGCTTTTGACACATGTATATAAGCCATGGACACTTTCAGGAAATGATGAGATGAGATGATGAGATGAGTATCGGTGAGATAGTGGGTATTATCAGGTAATATCAAGCTGCTCTGTCTTCAATGCGTTTATTAAGAAGTTTGTGTCTGATCTGATAAGATAACAAGATGTATTAAGCCTGCTGAAAGTAAGATATTTTATATTACTTCGACATTTAAATCCTTTTTGATAGTCCATCACAGTATAGGAAATAGACTGTTTGTTTAAGAAACTAATTCAGTGGGAAAATCCGGCGTACATTACTAAGTGTTACTAGTGAAAAATGAAGATATTGACATTGTTGTTTTTAACTAATTTTTCAAATGAATAAATACTTTGTTATTGTTAAAAGGCTTGTCGTCTATACATTATTTTGAGCATCTTTAATGGTTTTAACGTAAACCTTTTTTAACAAACATAGCTTTTACTGCACAGTTTTTACTCTGCTATTCAAATATATATATAATAGAAGAATTATGAGAATTGTTGACGTGCATGTTTTACATGTACGCTAACAACAGTTTACCGATATTTAAAATAGTTTGTCAAAATATATTACCTTTTTCCATTTTTTTAACATTTTCCTTTTTTTTTTTAAACCTTGCTACTGCCAGAAAATTTTCTTTAGGGCTGAGTGATTTTTTGTTTAAAGAAAGCAGGTCGCGGTCGAAAAAAGTTTGCGCACCACTGGTCTAAACCCCTGCAAAATATAGCAAAGGTGTTTTTTTTTAATCACTATTGTTGGTCAATTTCTGTGGCTGCAATTTTTTTCCTAATGGAAGTTAACATCCACTGGTAAAGAAAAACAAATATTTCAGGTAGTCTGCTCTAACGAAATAACCGCGGGTTATTAACGTAGGATTACTTATCGTTGCTTACCCTTTTTTTTAAACATATTTTGGTACTTTTCTTTTTAACTGTTTACTGCTACTGGGTTTGGAGCACTGCCAAAATTATAACTCGCGACAACGCTGAAATTTTGCTTTCCGGAGGACCGTTATTGAGGAACGTAATCCTACGTTAAAATTGCAGCCGCATACGAGTCGTTTGGGACAGGGCTCCCAGATCTCTGTTTTTAGATGACATATGGGTATATGGGTTATTTTTTTTTTTTCGAAAACATTTCAAAATCTGGATTTTTTCCCTTATAAGTTAAAAATATAGCCAAAAAAATTATATTTATTTTTTTATCATAAGCATAATTAAAAAACAATACGACAATTTAATTTAAAATAATATAAGTTATAGTGACATTAGTATGTGTCTGAATGTAAAATGATTCGAGTGGATATTATTTCGACTGAATCGTGATGTATCTTCCTCTTACAAAACCATCGCAGAATTATGGTGCTTGTTGCGCAATATCAAAAATGGATTCATTAATCCCAATTATAAAATCTTATCAAACTGAATGACCCATTTAACTATTTTGCATCACCTTTCTGCATGCGTAGAGAGATTTTTTTCATGAGTTAATAGAATCAAAACGATACACAAAAAATCAATTAAAACTGAAACCGTAAAAGATCGAGTGAACGCAAAACAGGCAAGAAATAGAAATCACCAAAATCTTCATACTTGTATACGTAAAACAGAACTGGTGAAAGACTTAGTACAGGTAGCCCTCCTACAGCACGGCATCTTATAACACGGTTTCGCTCTAACACGATAAAAAAAATTGCGAAAACCTTTCTACAACACTGTACTTCTATAGCACTAGATAATGATTTTTGTTTAACACATTTAAAACTAAATTACCTTAAAATAATGACGGGAAGGAATAATGAACTATAGAGGCTTTACATGGAAATGTATAAACAAATTATAATATATTCATTTATAAGTCTATAAAATTACAAGGCCTAAGCTTAGCTGAAAATCTTGAATCATTTTTCCTGAATGCAGACCCTTCTGCTGAAAGAAGTCGAAAATTCAAAAGGGAGCTGCAAAATTGTCTATCTCCACACCGTGAATCTACAATGATCTTGTAAGAACCAGCAAATAAACCAAAATTACAGATTTTTTTAAAGAGGATAGAAGGCGCAAAAAATCTAAATGAAGAAAAAGGTTCTGAAAGTGAAGGTGATATCGTTCAATCTAAAAACGTTCTCGTTTGATTGTACTGAGAAGTGATGAGGAAGAAATTTATTAAATTAAGGTCACATTAAATGAAAATAATATTTTTTTGTTTCTTTTCGTTTTGTGTTATACATACATTTAAATTTTTAATAAAAATTAAGTTGCTTAAATGGAATTTAAAAAAAATGTTTGTTTTTAATAAGTTTTCGGAACGTAACGTCCTTTTTTGAACTGTCTCTGGGTCTCATATAACACGGTTTCACACAACACGACATTTTCTAGGAACTTATCTACCGTGTTATAGGAGGGTTACCTGTACTAGAAGGAGCACGTTTTATAGACAAAACAAAGCAAACACGCATTTAAAGAAAAAAAATCTTCAGAAAATTAATTTGGAGGTGAATGATAAAATGGATTAAATTTGAGGACAATTAAATAAATTTTACTTCAAATAATCATAAAAAAAATTTCAGGTAGTCTCTTCTAACGAAACTACCGCGGGTTATTAACGTAGGATTACTTATCGTTGCTTACCTCTTTTGTATGTATATATGTATGCATGTGATATATATATATATATATATATATATATATATATATATATATATATATATATATATATATATATATATATATATATATATACGTATTTACATATATGTATGTCAAAATTTTGACGCATCTTGGTACTTTTCTGTTTAACTGTTTACTGTCCAACCGATAGACTGGGTTTGGTGCGCTGCCAAAATTATAACTCGCGAGGACGGATGGACGGACGGTTTTAGCGTCTGAAATTTTCCTTTCCGCAGGACCGTTATGGAGGAACGTAATCCTACGTTAAAATATGTTGTGTATTATCTTATGAGCATTTGTTTATAATGTTTAATATTGTAAAGATCCGTTACGACCTTCCGAATAAATCACCCAGACAGAGCGAACTTCCCCCAACAGGTGACCTACGGAAATTCTATAGATCGGAGGCTAGAAGAATGGAAGCAGAGAAAAGCGTCGCATCTATCTGCCGCCCCTGGGTGGACGAGAACTTATGGTTTATTAGACATGAACTAATGAATTTCTTATCAGCTGATTATAAGAGCCGGCAGAGTAACGCCGTCACTAGACGAATCAGAGCCAACGAACATGAGGTCACAAATTTGGCCAGCCAACCTAAAAAATTCCAGTCACGGGACTGGGAGTGCGAGTTCCGGAGCCGGGAAAAAAAAATCCAGTTTTTTAGCAGACTTGGTCGAGACTCTCATCCAGTGAGTACCTTTCGTCTCAGAGGTCCTTTGAGCGACCGACTCCATTCCGGAGTTATATTTTCTCAGAGCGGCACGCTCTATAGGCTTTTCGCCGAAAACGATACTTCATCCCGAAGTTGCTCTATTTTCAGAGCTGTATGCTCTAGCGGCTGTGTGCCGACCTTCATAGCTTTCAGTTTCGTGACTGTATTAGCCGACATCTTCTCAGCGGATTTATCGGGCTACTGAGAAGGTCAGTTCCCTCTATGTCTAGAGGTAGATCAACCAACCTGTAAATAATTCTGTAAAAATTCATCGAATTAAATTCTAATAAAAGTGTAGTTAATGTAGAAGACTGACTCTGAATGTTTATCCGCTACCCTGAGTCTTAAGATATCACAATATAAAAGATGGTTCGAAAAGAGATACAATCAGGATTTATTACTTTTCTCTCTGGGAATCCTAGTTTGCGGTAGAAAGTCACTGAAATATAATTTAAAACAGACCAGTAAGGTTCTTTACAATAGCTATCCAACTTTAAAAATAAATAAATAAACTCGGGAATTTGCATTTTCCTTTTACGGGCTCAACCCAGGCATTTTAACCTTTTAAGTACTTAATGCGGTTAGCTCCCAGTATACGGATTACCATTATTTGGCTACTTTTCCCGCCATCGTGCCAAACGGGCATGAACAAGATTTTCGGCACTGAATGATGTGCAAATTCAAAATCTAACAGTGTGCAGATAAAATAACATTTAGCAGAAGTTGTGCGACAAAAACTCAAAATTCGGTTTTCTATCGAGAAGGAAAAATTGTGTATGGATTATAAAAGACTAGTTGTCACTTATGCCTGATTCTATAAATACTAATAATTATATTTATTTGAGTATATCAGGGACATAAGGCGATTATCAGACGTGTCTTCTTTTCCTTCGCCCCGGCAATACAAAGTGACGACTAGTTTTATCAGTTATTTAGAGAAGTTTGTTGCCTGGAATGCACTCCTCCAGCATGACGTATAGTCCTCCAGCATGACGTCGAAAATAACTATACATCAGTACCCACAAATTCCTGAATACAAGAATTTAACACTAGTTTTAAAATAATTTCTACGGGGAAAATTTTTTAAATTTATTAATGAGAATTAAATTCTTCACATTGTTATAATACGAGGATAATGTTTCGATAACAAATACGATACATAACATAAGATGAAAGAAAACAAAATTGCAGTTCACCACCAATAAATTAGAATGGAGATGAAAATTAGACAACTTAATACTTTTTCGGTTCTTTGTAAACAAAAACAATCAGAACATTTTCTCCAGGTCGTCCAAATTTGCTGCGTTGCAGGGTAAGATAGGCTTCTGGAAATGATTCTGGATGTCGCTCAGCAACTTCTTATCTCTGTCGTTGGCTACCAAGTTCACAGCAGCTCCGCTCTTGCCGAAACGTCCGGTGCGACCAATGCGGTGCAGGTACGTTTCGCAGTCGGCTCGACCGTTGAGAAGCACCGGAATGTCGAAATTGATCACCAATGTCGTTTGTTCGATATCGATACCCCGAGCACATACATTAGTCGTTATCAGAACCTGTTGATAAAATATTTAAAATCAATTTTGCTGGTTATTTGTAGCAACACTTACTAAATTTTCTGCGGGAAATACGGTAAGTCCACGAGTTACGCGGATTCATAGATACGCGGTTGTAATTTTCAATTTTTCGTAGATTGCTTTAGCATGTTATGAATTGATTTACGACGAGAAAAAGAAAGCTTCGAGTGTATGAACATCATTGGACAAATACTTCAATGCCCCATAAACGTCTGAGGATTATCAGATTATTTTATATTACATAATTATGTATGTATAATGTTAGTATTTTATAATATGTTCGTGTACTGTATAATATGTGAGTGTACCATTTTAATATTAAACAAAAAGAATTTCGCTGAAAATTATTAAAAAAGTATTTCATTTCGATATTTAGTCAATGTTTGCCGCTATTGTCCACACGATGATGGTCGAAAAGCTTACAGGATTCGAGCGGTGGGTCCCACAGGCGCTGGCCAATAAGGTCGCTTAATGAAATTACCGTTACTTGGCGGATAAGAGCACCAAATTTGGTATGAAGGTACCTTAGGGTATACTAATAAATACTAGCCTAGGTACACTCTGGAATTTCTACAAATTTTCATGTACGGCACTAAAATCCAAAATGGCTGACAAATACGAATAAATATCAATTCTAACACGATCTATTTTACTGTTAATTTTCAATTACAGCTTTCAACCAACTAAGTACACTACAAACCTAACTTAGGGTAGTCTACATATTAAATAAAATACAATAATATATCCATTTAATTTATTACAGTAATTTATAAGTACAAAAATAACGCGTAAGTGTTATATTTGTACTTATAAATTACTGTAATAAATAAGTGTTCCCAAAACAAAACAAAAATATTTATAGCTATTCATTTAATAGAATTCAGTATGCAAGTTATAATAAATTACACTTGCACTTGCAAAGTGGTGAGCTGTCCAGATTGTTTTTCCCACATTTGCAGTTGTTGCAGTCTCCTTTGAAGAAACATTTAATCAATTCCCTGCATGATGGGGAAACCTCTGGAATTGTCATCCAAACTGGTACCCATGACTCTGAAACCTTATTCCAAGCAAAACCCTGCAGGGGAGGAATCACTTGCTGTGTTTGTGCGCTGGTCGTCCAAATACCTGTTTGATAAACTGCCCTTCGGATATGTTGTAGAAGAGCATCCTCAGTCGATGTAAATTTATCCATTGCTCGATTCTTCTGACAGAAAAGCTCCTTTCTTATCTGGTCGATACTGCTGAGAGGAGTGGTTTTATCATATGAACAACAGTCAGTCGTTTCAGCTTCTTGAAGTGTTCAGAGTCAGTTTGCAGCAGTTGGAATGGATGAGTGACCAAATACACAAATGTATTAGTGATGTCTTGAAATGCTTGCCACGCTTCTCAAATGGACTTCTTACTTTGAAGGCGGAGGTTGTGTCGCAACCAGAATATTAGTGAAACACAGGTAGTGCTCGTGATTTTGGCTCCCCAAGCTTGTACAGATGGCGTTGATGTGGTAAAACCTGTAATCTTGCCCATGCTAAAGGCCACCCAGATATCGGCCGAAGGCTGAGTCACTATTAGTTCATAGAATGCGCCAGCAATGATGACAATCACATCTGTGTCTACAATACGCACAAGGATACTCTTTGCCCCTTGCTTTAGAGAATGAAGTACATGAACAGCAAGCCTCGTGTCTGCCTCTTCATGATTACAGTTTTCCCATGGGTGTGTGTTCGAACCGATTTGTGCAACTGCATTCCCTATTGTGACATGTACATCTTTGCCTGGTGGCCAGTTGAACTCTACAACTTTGGAAGTCAAAAAATTGAACAATTCCTTCTTGTTCATTAAGTCACGGAGAAAGTCCATCCAATTTTGTAGCAGTTTGGTGTTGACAGATACTTTCCTTCGAATCCCCTCACCTCTTTTTTCCCGGGTAGACTCCTTAAACTGTCTGGAATGTAGGTGCCCCAAACAACATCTAACCTTTGGGGTATTATTCTCCAACTGCTTATGAAGGTAAGGTATAAATATCTTATCAGCATACTGATTGAAGGTGTCTACACTAGTAGTGGGCAGGCAGTGAACGATGACACCACCGTCCAGAAATTTGGAGTCATAGGTTGAAGGGGACTCCGATTGACCTGGCTGTTCAAGACATTACGGTATCCCAGCCTTGTTGTTTGGCGAAAGAAGCTTACCACAGTCTGAAATGGAAGGAGGGAAATACTGTATCTCATACGCAAAAAACTCATCCAAATCAGATTAACGGTTCTCTATATATATAGATGGCTAAATAGTTCTACATTGTTCTGAAGCACTTTCAGCTTCTTCCCTTGATGAGATGTTGCTTTATGCTTTGGTCTCTTGAAGAGTGCAAGAGAATTCTTCTTGATTGGGTCATGAATAGAGAGGATGCGCTCATCAAGCACATTCTTGACAAAGTCTTCATACTGCCGTTTGCATATGTCCTCCAAGGTGCGTAAGGTTATAACCACAAACTCACTTGCGCAGTTGCGACTGTGAAGACTTACTAGATTAGGGGAATCATCCAAGAAGGGATTGCCCATTTCATTGATGGTTTTACATGGACTAACAACCTGTTGCTCAAAGTTCTTCTGTGATAAAGTCCCTGCTGATAATGTTGGAAATTCTTGGGATTATCTATGTCATCATTATCCAGAATGCATTCTTCTTCAAACTGTTTGATCATTCTGGCAATCTCAGGCCCTGAAAGCATCCTTCGTCGGAAAGCAACAGGGTTTACTGTGATCCCAAGAACAACACCCGAACCTTTCTCTTTCTTGTTTTCTTGTTCGTGAGCCTGATCGAATGGTATTGTAGAAAATGTGTTGAATGTTTTTGAAATGACCCAGTTAGAACAGCTCTCAAACTGATCCTTGATAGTCAGGCAATAACTTCATATCCCTGATGTGAAGAGGCATCCATCTTGAGTAGTTTACATAATCCAAGGCAAAGAATAGTGGTGTAAGTTCCTCTAAGACAGCAACATAAAGACTAAAGTCCTTTTCCCTGTGAGCTCTAATGAAAATTAGTATAATGGTTTCATACTCCATGATCAAGTCTCAATACATGAAAGTTGGACTCCTTTTCCGCATGCCGTTTCTCCAGTCTGTTTCAGACTCTTCCTCTTTGGGGCACTCAGAGAGTAGGAAAGCTTCATGCTGGAGATTGTGCAGGACCATTAGAGTGATTTGATGAGCATGCCTAGTTCAAGTTAAGTGTGCTGCCTTTAGGTAAGATTCCGCCTTGCCAAAGGATGCCACTTCTGCATCTGCAAGGGCAGTAGTCCAGCCAGATCCTTCCAAGACATATCCCAATTTATTCCAGAGCGTCATTTCAATGTGCAGTCCACCTAGAATAACCACTTGAAGTCGCTTACCATGAGTGTTCGGCCATGTCCAAGGAAAACAGAGGTTGATCAAATGTAGTGACTGGTACTTGTCCTGGATTAAGGAATTGAATAGCTTGTCTAATGACATTCATGCCCTATTTAATCGATGTGTTGCGATGGTCAACTTCTGCAACACAACATCACAAATCCCATTTTTATTGTTTTTACAGTAATGGTGCCTCGAAAAGAATGAGTCACATGTGATATTTGGTCGTAGTCGGCCATTTTGGATTTTAGTGCTGTACATGAAAATTTTTAGAAATTCAAGAGAGCTCCTAGGCTAACTTTTATTAGTACTTTCATACCAAATTTGGTGCTTTTATCCGCCAGGTAACGGTAATCTTAAAATACAGCTCTAAGTCACCGGACTATAACCAGTGGGACAAGTGCGCTGCATTACCTAGTAAATTTCGACTAAAGCGCTTTCTACATACGCGGAATGTTCTGGAACGAATTAACCGCGCAAGTCGGGGACTTTCTATACAATAAAAATGTACAAATAATTCAACAAACTTATATCAACTAAAAAAACCGTATTAAAGCGTTATTAAATATATATTACAGATATTATATTAAAGCGTATATTAAAGATAAACATTATATTCAATATAATATATATACATATATATGTGCATGTACGTGCATATACATACGTATGTATGTGTTTATATATACATACAGACACACATATATTGTCCATAGAAAATTGTTAGTTATAAACAGAAAAAAAACAGAACGAATAAAATTTATTGGGCTCAAATGGAACACATGCATCAAAAACTAAACCTAGTACATTGAAAGAAAGTGAATTATTAGTAAGTCTAACACATCCTTCTCGCTTACTCAATTGGAGAAATCAAAAAGTGTGCACGATCACTAAGTACCATGTTTGTTCATACAACCGAAAGCTCACTTAACAAAGGTACATTATTGTTGCCACATCAAGGTAATTCAACTGTTGCAAATAACATGGAGTTAATATCCAAATGGAGTAAACACATAGTCAAATTGGAATTACTATTAAAAGGTGACAAAATAAATGAGTCTCACAAATGGGCGGTGCTTATAGCATAAATATATGAAACGTAGCTGATTTTACCGTTGTGAAGAAGTAAAATAACAATGCGAAAAGTGTTCCGGATAGGAAACTGTAATAAATTTTAGACGCATATAATTTTGTTAAATATCAATTTCAGCACCAAAAAAAAGTCATCCTTACGAAAAAAGTTATGAATTTAATGAGTGGGTTATATTGAGATATTGCCATGGAATGTAAGTGAAAGTCAAAACGTATGAGAGTCATATTAACAGAAAGTTAAAATAATCGTACCATAAATTTGCAAAGTAAAAAATAAAAATTTTAAAATAACCTAATAAATAACACTTCCCCATTAACTTCTTTGGTCACTTAAATAAAATACAGTCAAATTTTCAATTAATCCCTTAGGATAAGCGCAATTTCAATGAAAGCAACCTCCATCTTGTGATGCATTATTTGTCTATTACCTTTGGTACATAACCTATTAATCAATTGCTAAACGATATTAATGGAAAACAATTGAAATATACAAGAGGTGTGTAGTGCTGCAATTTGTGTGCATATCATTCAAATTAATTACGCGCTATTACGCCTAACATTACTCACGAGGCACAAACACTATCATCACCATCACAGTAGGCATTGAATGAGCAAATGTGACGACAGCACAATGTACCTGGTATCCCAAAAGGTATTCCTGGGACCATACCATAGTACGAGATGTAGTCAGAAGTTCCTGGGCTAGCTACAGCCTTCTATTTCTCAAAAATATTCTGTTTTTAGTGAAGCTTGCTCCAACACGAGTAACAGTGAGCTTGTAAGTAAAAGAGATATAGATCCTCGAATTTCTACGACCAGAGAAAGTTTACAAGAAAGTTTAATATCTATACTTATATATAAAGAGAGCGATTTTGTACGTGTAGGGTAATCTTCAGAACCACTGTACCTATTTGAAAAATTCTTTCACTGTTTTAAAGGTACATTATTCCAGATGGACATAGGCTATATATTATGTATATCTGATCAGTAGAAATAAAGTTAGGGGCTTAATCCTAACAATCTCCATTGTTTCCACTACTATCTTCTACCGCTTTTTGTTCCGAAGATTTCAACGATCCTTATCGTGGTGCTATCGCGGTGGGCTTCTGTTCTGACGCTAGCGGTTCGAACCTAGCCGTTCTCCGGCACGCTTTTTTCTTTTAAAAAATTTATTTTAATTATTAACTAACATAAAATTAATTTAAGGTATTATTTAGGTTATTATTAAGGTAAAAAAAGATTTACAATTTATTGGCTATCAACTGGAAATTTATTGGTATAATATTTTGTTCAACCCGGACAAAGTCGGGACGGGCAACTAGTTAGTAACAAAATAGTAAGGATTTTAAATTGTTTTTTACCATACACAAGTCTATATATTAATTTCATAGTTTATTTTTAATTTTTTTACTGTAGACAAGTATACGTATTATTTTTATAATGTTTTTAAAAATATATTTACCGTAGCCAGAGTGTACGCATTATTATTTTTTTCTAAATGGAGAGATGCTAGAATAACTTATGCTTGCCAGGCTTGCGCGGGGGAGGTCTTGGGATTTACGAAACACGGAACCCGACATGGCAGAAAGGCCCTGCTGAGTTTAATTCCGATTTGCGAACTGGCCAGAAGAAAAAAGTGTCAACGCCAGGGTTCGAACTCGTCGAAGCAGGTTACGAACCAGCCCATACTTTCGGTAAAGGAAAAATTAAAAGAAACAGTAGCACGAGAAAACCAAATGCTCCAATTTACAGCAGATATATGTTGCTATAAGTAAGCAGGCTGAGTGTGTTGTCAGTGACAAGACACTACTCCTGCACCTTTAAGGAACAAGCCGGGCAACCTTCGAACCAGCGACAACTTGTCACTGTTTTAAATGTAAAGTGTCAAAAGCTTCAAAGGAGTTATCAATTTAGCTTGGAGAAAGCACACAGTAGTAAAAAATAAAATAGAAAATTTGTCGAGGGTCAATTGACTAAAAGTAATAAACGGTTATAAATCTATAACAGATCAAACTGAGACATGACTCAACGTTTGCCTTCTTCGTGCCACTGCTTCCAATTTTTTCATAAATCAATACATGATTGCAATAGAATTTATAACAAACATCAGAGTAATAGAAGGCATACTTTTACTCTTCCATCCCTAAAATCGGTTATAACGGCAAGTCGCTCTTCTACACTCAAGTCGCTGGAAAGGTAGCCAACACTGTGCCCGTCTTCTGTCAGCTTGCTTCCAAGCCAAGCTGCGGTGCTCTTCGTGCGACAAAATATCATGGTTTGACCAATAGAATTACTTCCATATATGTTATGCAACGCGGTGTATTTATGTTCAGAAGAAGGGCACGTTATATAATACTGATGAACATTATCCAATGTTTCATCCTGTCTTCGCAAACGTATGACAACAGGATCGGTAATAATTTGTTCGGCAAAATCCATCACCTGTTTGGTGTAGGTGGCAGAAAACAGCAGCATCTGGCAGTCAGATGATAGCAATTTATGTACGCGAATGCACTGATCGTGATGACCTTGCGTCGATATCATGACATCGGCCTCATCCAAGACAAAAACTCGTACCTTCTTGATATCGAAATACCCGTATCGCCTCACCCAGTCAAAAAGTTTGCCAGGTGTTCCCAATACGACGTGTTCAGTGACTTTTTGCTTTTTCTGCACGATTTCTCCTCTGACAGCATATCGGAACGTGATAGGACAAAACTGAGCCATTTTCTTGGCAACTTCACCAGTCTGAAGCGCGAGTTCGTAAGTTGGGGACAAAATCAAAACTTGCGGGTGATTTTCGCTTGTATCTACTCTACTAAGGCTGGCCAGCAGAAACGCAGCTGTCTTGCCCGTACCACTTTGGGCTTGAGCGATCATGTTCACTGGAGGATTGGCCAAAAGAGAAGGCAAGGAACTTTCCTGGATCTTCGATGGTGCATTAAATCCCATACCATAGACGCCCCGCAAAAGATTGGCCGGTATTTTAAGCTGCTCGAAAGACTTCACAGAGTACAAAGGAGAATTGTCGTTTTTTCTTTTGACTTCTACTTCCGAAGTTATCTCGATGAGCCTTGTACGCAGTTTCTTCCTCAGAAGAGAAATTTCGGCGACAGATAGACCATCTTCCATTTCACTCTTGTCATCACCATCTCTCGGAATAAATTCAAAGATAGTACTCTGGGGTTTGAATCGGTTTAAAAAGCGATGGTCTTGAACAATGGAGCTTTTTTTCTTTTCGCGTTCATTCACTTCCATTTCAGCAAGGATACCCCAATCGTCTGTCATTTTGTTCAATTCTGTAAAAAATAAAAAAAAATTCGAATCATTAAGTAAAATAAAATCAGAAAATATTTCTTAAAACTAGGGCACCCTTCAGTAAGAGATGCAGTCTCCTATAACACTGCTATTTTCAAGAACTGATCCACATAAGGTACCATTCCCATCTTTTGTAAGGAACATTAAATTATAATTGCGAAAATAAAGATAATTATAAATATTAACAGAAGTTTCTTTCAGCAGCAATAAATCTCATTTATATCAATATTTTCCAGGAGGTAATTGAAGGAAAAATTTTAGCAGTTATTATACGCAACATATCTACATATGCAACCGAATTTATCTGACTCTGTAGCGAGGGGGGAGGGATTTAAAATTTTTGAAATTTAGTTCAGAGTTGTAAATTTCTCAGATTACAGAACAACTTCGTAACCTGAAAGTCGACGCCTTTTTGTGTTTTACTAATTTATCATTTTAGAAAGTGAAATACAAGAAAATATTAAAGGGTTTAAAACATTTTTAGGTAAAAAAAAAAAAAAAAAAAAATTCCCCAGCAACAAGGAGATGCTCAAATTCTAAAGTCAAGACTGGAGAAGTTTTGAACTAAAATAACGAAAATAAAAATACCGAAACAGATTTCAGTCTAAAGCAACGGTGGGCAAATGCGGCTCCGAGAGCCGCATGCGGCCTTTCGTTGAGTCAAGTGTGGCTTCCATTAAAATTTTAGTTTTATTTTTTTCTCTGAACCGTTTGGAAGATGGATTTTCAATTTCTGAAATAATAAATACTGAAAAAGAGGCTGGGGAATTGGATTTATTAGACAGGAAAGAGGTTTAAGCATTGCAAATGAATTCTACGATTGAATTCTTGACACTCGTGCCAGAATCAAAATATCCAAACTTAAAGAAAGCTACTTGTCGTCTATTTTCGATTTTTGGTACAATATATTGCTGAAGTTCGTGAAGTCGAAGCATCGCTCACAGTTGATCAATCAACATCTTACAGAATTTCTGCTGACAGCTTTAACTAATTTTACGCCAAATTTTTAAAACTTGGCCAAAGATTGTCGTTAGATGAAATTATACTTTTTATTAATAAATCTATTTCTATTATATTTGATTTTTGTTGTACTTGATTTCTATTATATTTGAATTTTATCACTAAAATTTTTTAATCATTTTCTTTTTCATAATTATATTTTTTATGTGTGATTTGTAAAAATATGCAATTACATTAAGTAAAAAATTTTTAATTTGTGTATCTACGTGTGGCTCTCTATCAAATATAAAAAAACAGGATTGCGGCTCTCTTTGGCCTCATATGTGACCACTGCAGGTCTAAGTCTTCCTGACCTTTAGTTATAAGGTGAAAATGAAGTAAACCCCTTACTTACAGGGCACTCCTCTTTGGCGGACTCAAAAATTTCCCATAAAAACTAATTAGTTTTATTTGGACAACCATTTGAACAAAACATACGTCAATGGAATTTATACGCACACAAAGAGTGATTGCAACTGCGATGGGATTTAAACCCATAGTGGGGCTAGAACTTTATCCATTGACAAATCTCATGTCGATGGTATTGTTCAAGGGCATGTACACTATCTGGCCAAAAGTATCCGGACGCCCTGTGGTACAGACTCGGAGAGTCCTGAGGCATATATTAATGATGTTGGTCCTCCTTTTGCACCGATGACAGCCTGAACACGTCTGGGGAGACTTTCCACCAGTTTTTGATCGGTGTCCATAGGAATTGACTTCCAGGCGTCCATCACAGATGAAGTGAGTTCAGACAATGAGGAAGGTCGATTTGGCTGGTTACGTGATCTGCGTTCTAATTCGTCCCAAAGGTGTTCAATGGTATTTAGATCGAGGCTCTTAGAAAACCAGTCCAGTTTTTTTTAACACTCATTTCGTCAAACCATTCCTGCGCAAGTCTCGATGTGTGAATGGAGCAATTTTCCTGCTCGAAGAGAAATGGGCCTTCCCCGAAATATTGCCATAGAGTTGGGAGAGCAGCATTGTCCTGAATGTCCACATACATCACAGAGTTCATGTTTCCAACCACAGGAACTGAGGGACCCAGGCCAAACCATGATGCTGCCACCACCAAACTTAACAGTCGGCACAATGCAGTCACGTAAGAAGCGCTCGCCGGGCATCCGCCAAACTCAGACGCGTCCATCGGACTGCCAGATTGTAAAGCGAGATTCATCACTCCAAAGAACATTTTTCCACATGTCCACAGTCCAATGACGGTGAGCTTTGCCCCATTGCAATCGACGCTTCGCATTCTGGGGAGTGATGTTCGGCTTATGAGCGGCTGAATGACCATGGAATCCCAGGTTTTTTAACTCTCGACGAACGGTCCTGCTGCTAGCACTAACGCTTGATGAACTGTGGAACTCCTGAGTGATTTCAGTCAACGAGGACTTGCGATTTTGTTTCACTACCCTTTTCAGAGTTCTACCGCTGCGTTCACTAATTTTTTTGGCCTGAAACTTCGTTTTTCTGCAGTTTCACTGCCTTGACGTTTCCACTTCACAATTACATCAGTCACTATGGATTTTGGCTTCTGTATAATGTCCGAAATTTCACGAACTGATGTCCCACAAAGGTGGCATCCCACTATAATGCCACGATCAAAGTCACTAAGTTCCTTTGACTTACTGATTGTCTCACAAACGCATAAATATGACCTGACAAACAACTACCAACACTTTTATAGCTTTCGGTTACGCATCAAATTACGTCACCTGCCAGATCCACTTCTTTAGGGGGGTGTCCGCACACTTTCCACTTTATAGTGTATAATCTCGTATTTTATACTAGCAGGGAGTTGTGGAACTTGCAATGAAGTACACTGATGTAAGAAATTAAGAGAATTTGCAGACTTGGTCGATTATCTCTAGAACTACTGTACCGATTTTAATGAAATATGATATGTACATACATTGATACAATACAAAACAAATAACCATTCAATAATTGTAATACGCACGCATGATCGTGCGTAACACTCGTTGGAGTCGGAAGGTATGAAACAGCGGTTGCAGAATAAACAAAAAAATGGGTTAATAGATGGGTTAATAGGGGTATGGTCCCCTCTTACATATATACAGGTCTCGCAGCGTGATTTCATACTCGAAATAAGGCAGTTTATCATTTCCTGTGGCAATTGGTCCCACTTGTTCAGCAACGCTGTTTTCATTCCCTGGATGGTTCTCGGAGGGGGATTGCGAGTTGCAATTGCCCTCCCCAGAGCGTACCATAGATTCTCTATAGGGTTAAGGTCTGGAGATCTGGTTGGCCAATCCATCCAGCGAATATCCTCACTCACTAGAAATTCGTCGACCAGAAGAGCTCTATGTGGCCTCGAGTTATCGTCCATCAAAATGAACTCAGGGCCAACTGCACCCCTGAAAAGACGAACATAGGGCTCCAAAACCTCGTCCCTATACCTGACACCAGTCACAGTGCCTCTTTCAAAGACATGTAGAGGTGTACGGCCATCCAACATGAGGCATGCCCAGACCATTAAACCTCCTCCGCCATAATGGACGATTTCGCGGACATTGGAGGGTAGGTAGCGGGTCCCTGGTTCTCTCCATATGAACGTACGGCGAGAATCGGTGTTTAGGCTGAACCGGGACTCATCAGTGAAGAGAACGGTCGCCCATTGATCCATACTCCAATCTCTAAGCTCTGTGCACCATGATAAACGGATTCTCCTGTTCGTAGAAGTGAGCGGGACGGAAACAGCAGGTCATCTTGCAAACAACCCTCTCTCATGAAGTCTTTTGGAAACAGTCACCCTTGATACACGGGTTCCTGTGGCTGCATACAAGTCACGAGAGAGCTGAGAAGCTGTAGCACTCCTGTTACGCCTCGCTATAATCGACAAATGGCGATCTTCTCTGGCCGTCGTGGCTCTTGGACGGCCTTGCCCAGGCTTTCTCTCGATGGATCCGGTATCCTGGAACTGTTTCCATAAGTTACACACGACGCTTGGCGTTAAATTGAACTCTACAAATTTGGACTTGAGATTGGCCTGCTTCTAGCCTCCCCACAATTCGATACCTCATTCCATCATCTAAACGTTGGTGGTTACTCATTTTTGCTGTTACAATTTGAAATTAACCGATTGCTGCAAAATAACACCAAGAATTAACCCATTTTTTTGTTTATTCTGCAACTGCTGTTTCATACCTTCCGACTCCAATGAGTGTTACGCGCACGATCATGCGTGCGTATTATAATTATTGAATGGCTGTTTTGCATTGTATCAATGTATGTACATATCAAATTTCATTAAAATCGGTACAGTAGTTCTAGAGATAATCGACCTAGTCTGCAAATTCTCTTAATTTCTCACACCAGTGTATTTACGTATCTGAAAGTGTTCTACTTGAATGCTCAAATACTGAAGAGATAGGGACGTTACTTTTCTGTCGCAGCTTTCTTCAGCTCCAAAAACTGTCAAATGAGCAGTTTCTTAGAGAGAATAATGTAATATTTCAATAAGGCAAAGCACTATGCGTGCGACAATTGTGTTACTGAAAATGTTTGTTCCATTTAAGCAGTAACACTAAAAATCATGACAAACTTTTGTATGGTGTTTCACTAAAGCACGCGAGGCTATTATACATATATTTCAACCATATCAATTTATGATAGTCATTATTATCATTTTATAATACAGTGTTGTCCCGATTATTCGGGTTAATGCAGGGGAAGAGTCGACCACATAATCGAAAAACGAGGATAATCTGATTGCTATTAAATTTTATATTCTCAAAATATAATACTACACTTGCTTTTCTATTTTATTAATTTAGTTTTATGCAAGTAGGCCATAATTTTTTTTTGTTTTACTGAATCTTTAATATGTTTTTTAATATCACTACGAATTTTCTTAATAGCTATATCACGTCATAATTCCACTGAATAAAACGTATAATCTAGCAAAGTGTCTACACACGGTAGTGGTGTGCTGCTTTGACCATGTTCTTCAATCTCTTCTTCCTGAGGTTGAATCGTAGCAGCATTTATGATACCTGGGGCACTCATATGCTCAAACCCTGGTTAACGTAAATTATTTTCTAACCACTCCAGAAGATTTTATTCCCGAACTTCCATTAAATTAAATCTTTTCACGGGATATGACTCAGATTAAGGAAGTGTTATTTCAGTACGTTATCGCATCGTTCATCCAATGAAAATCTCAATGAACAGAAAACTGGTATTTTAAAAATCTTATTTTTAATATATTTATATCGGAAGAAATTTGCAAGCAGTTTTAAAATAAAATTATTTAGGTATTATTTTGGATTAAGAATGCAGATATTTTTTTAACGTAAAATCGAGTACACCGTAGTTGAAATTCTCACATAAAGCACTGAATCACAGAACAATGTGAATACTGATTCTAATGGGTTTCATTCAGTGAAAAAGTAGTACGGTTCATCCAAATTCTGGATTATACTTCTTAAAACTGGGTTTCGGGCTCTACGAGTATGAGTTAATGTATTTCGTACGTTTGCGTTTCATTTTACTTGACCATGAGGATCCGATTTCAGTCGTGACCTTCCTTCACAATGCTGAATATTTTCTTTCAGATCTCCGTCATTCTCTGATATACATAAAATGGATAACCAAAGAGCGGATTTTTCACCTTCGTGTGAGTACATGTAACTAGTTTTTTTATAGCTTCATTTTCTACTCAGTAAGCGGTGATCTTATTCCGTAAAGTTAGTATTCGCTCTAGATTAGAAAACTGATTAATGTTGTCGTGTACTATTGGATTCGCTCATCTCAATATTAACCTATGGAGAAAATGTGTCTACTATTGACAACTACATAAATGCCGATTAATCCAATAAAAATGGTATTTTCAGATAGTCCGAACTTTTCTGCACCTTGCAACACGATTCATTTTATAAATTTCGTCCACCAAAGAAATTGATGAGCGTTTAAAACACACTAGACCAGATTTCTTCCCGGAATAATTTAAATTTAAAAATATTATTTGCATTTTCTTTAAACGAAAAATGTCCCAGGTATCAAATTTCTTCCTATATTACTAAGTACAATCTTTAAAAAAAAATCTTTCAATCCAAGTCGGCCATCCTTGGACCCATTTTCTCCATAGGTTAACATTGAGGTGAGTGAATCTTATAGTGGTAGTACACAGCAAGCAGACTTAAGGCTGCTATGTACTAACCCCATTGGATTCGCTCACCTCAATGTTAACCTATGGAGAAAATTTGTCCACGGATTGCCGACTTGGATTCAAAGATTTTTTATTTTTAAATTGTACTCCGTCATATAGAAAGAAATTTTACATTTGTGTACATTTTCCGTTTTTTAAAAAAAATGCAATTAATATTTTAAAATTTAAATTATTCGGGGGAAAATCTGGTATAGTGTGTTTTAAACGCTCATAAATTCCTTCGGTGGACGAAATTTAAAAAATGAATCCTGTAGCGCTTTTCAGAAAAGTTCAGGCTATCTGACAATACCAATTTTATTTGATTATCAGCATTTATGTACCTGTAAATAGTTGACAAAAACATATTTTAAATAAAAAAATTGGGGGAAGCACTTAACCCCCCCTCTATAGAGAGAGAGCCATTACAATCCCTCAAAATGTCAATCCTAAGGGGGGTGGAATTCTCGAACTGTCAACTGGACTCCTCCCACCACAAGAGTCTGCAAGAAGAGGAAAAAGGAAATACGATTTTTTTTTTTAGTACATAGTAGCCTTAAGAGCTCAATTAACAATAAGAAATCTATCCAATTTTTATTTTAAACATAACTGTAAATACATTAATAAAATACAATAAAATGAACTAGCTACTTCAATATAAATTCTAAAAACGATTGCTTTCATGGCGTAACAAGAAATTGTCTATACTAATTATAAAATTAACTTATTTATCCTGTATAAAACTGAGTAATTTGCATAGCCAAATCAAACATTTTTGTTATTTAAGAACAACTGGACCTCAATTATCATTAGGCTGACAAAGTTCTCATATAAAGAGGTTCAACCCCTGTCCCCCCTCCCCCAATGGCTCGTCACTATCCGAAAAATTCATATAAATAATGGAACTGTGATGAGGTTCAATATTAAAATTATTCATTCGTAAAATGTTTAAAGAAGCATTGAAAATCCGTTGCGTAGAAGCTACGCACAAAAAAAATTCAAATTAATAAAACCTTTTTTACAATCTCTTAAGTTTCTAAAATATTTCAGTAAAAGGGGGAGGAATGCTGCATAGCTGCTAAAAACAACGAAACAATATTGAAGAATACAGTCATTATTTGCCCAGCCATTTTCGGGTATAAAAAAAAAAATGGATGTAAGAGCCTAGTGTTCTTAACCCGACTGTAATAAACAGTCTAGAAAATCCCGGAATAGTTGAAACAAGGATTATTGTATGTAATTATACTTCGAAATTATGAAAAAGATGATATTTATTTCACAAATACCGTAAGTCTATCACTGACTCAGATCGCTACTGCCATTTACTCAGGTATAAACAATGAATAACGCTGAATTGTATTACGCTAAAATATACTAATGCCCATTTTATAAGAAAAATCGAAATCTTAATTTACGAAATAATAATAAAAAAGGTGAATTTTCTTGCAAAAATGTATTTGCCTCTAACAATGATTAAATTTTTTGGAAAACGTCGATCGAAGTCAAAAATAAAGATAAAAATTTGCATCATAGTTGTGGGAATCCAATCCTCGACTTAAATTGATTTTTCCCGACTATACCCTGTTATCTAAGCGAGATCACTCAAAACCGAAGTCACGTTCACGTGCTATTGGTACAATTGACACAAAACTGTAGATTAAAATAAAATTATCTATACAGTTTTAAATATATATTTGCATAACTTATAGATAAGTCAGTCAAGTATTGGATCATCTCGCCGACATAGCATAGATTCTAGCTGTCGGCAACCTCATTTCTACTTTAATTCAAACTCACTTAATACCGTACTTCACTTTCAAATCGGGTAACAAAGGGTGATGATAAAAATATCCCAAGTTTTTTCCATTTATTTATAATTCCTGTTATTTTTCCCGTGTGGGTTAAAGGTCATAAGATGCCGATCCTAGTTAATGATTGTTTCGCCCACGCTTGTCTGGGAGAGAGATTTGAGAGCTTTCGAAGTACTTTTTTGACTTACGTTCTTTTAAAATACACTTTATGTTCTTTTGAATTCACGTCGAAGCACTACAACTGAGAGCCACGATTCAAAAAGGCAAAACTATTGCAACAAAAGAATTTTTGCTAGCGTGTGTCGTTTTATCGGAACAAAAAGCATCGGGAGGAATTTTTCGGTCACCAGGCGCTCGAGGCTGAATGTATAGAACGAGATGGCACGTACGGCCAACTTGAAAAGAGATCAGACAGTCCACCCCGCGAAAATGCTAACAATGAACCCAGAGCTGACTATCAAAACGTAGCTCTTTAATAAAGGAAATTAGCTAAACAAAAGATCCACTCTGGATAAATTTTATTTTGCACTTTTAATTCATTCTATAATAATAACCATTCATATGAGTACGGGTCATTTCAGATTTTCTTTGCAAGATGCATCATTACACAGCAAATGATAAGTTGTTGTCTTTTTAGATCAATGAATGCGAAATTTAAAAATATACCTTATATTCTTTTAAGGACATAAAAAAGGACTTTTTAGCAGCTCCTCAAAAAGTAAACATCTGTTATAGATTCGATCTACTCGATCATCTTTAGCAAAGATAGCCACCTTTGACTGGTTTAGTGGTTAAAAGATAGAATTAGCGAACAGAAAGTGTTTTTTTTTTTTTTTTTAAATCTTCTCCCTTTTAAAAGCCTATCGATTAATGAACTAAAACAATTTATGAACAGCAACTCTAATAAATCTACAGAGAAAGCGAGTATTACAACTAATCAACACACTATCTGCTGTGATCTAATGTCGATATAACCTTTAGTTTAGTATGAATGCATACATGCTAAAATTAGTTATCCGTAAATAAAACAATAGCTTCTACCGTGTGAGCTCGGGTTCGAATCTCGGCTAGGGCGTGGACGCTCCCTTGTGCTACCCCTAACAGACAGCAATGTAGGTTTATCGACAGGCTCCTATGATAAAATATCCAACGAAAATCGCGAAATGCTTACTGCCCTCCTAAGCATAAAACACGTATTTCAATTTTTTCTTTCCATTTTACGGTTTTTCTTGTTTGTGAGCCACCTGACATTATTCCTAAGCCAGAAGGCCGTATCTTATTTAGAAATACTAGAAAATCATTAAAGAAATAAGATGTATCTCAAAAAACTGTTGAAGTCCTAAGGGATCTTCAACAGTTTTAAGTAATTGGCCGTAAAATAAGTAAAATAGTTTAATTGGCCGTATCTCAGTCTTTTTTTCTCGGAAAAAAAAATTGAGACGTCTTTTATGCTTAGGAAAGCAGTTAAGTGTCAATAAAAATTTCTCGCCCTTTTGGGGGGAAAACAGAATTAATGATTATTAGAAACACAAGGAGTTAAAATTCAACTGTAAAGAAAGGGTAATTTGTGAGTGAAAATTTGCAAAGCGCTTTTTCAAAGGCTAAATGTACGATGTAAGCAAAAGTAAAACATTACGTATATTAGATGTTATTTCAAAACTGGAAATGGAAGTTTTCGCTAAACTTTATAATTTTTAAACTGAAGAAAAAAAAATGCGGTACTGCTCGTGCTGTAAAATTACAATAATCTGAGGGGAAAAAGTTTTAAATTGAAATAATCACTCCGAAAAATTTAGACAATATAGGGCAGAGGTTCCCAACTTGTGGTTCGCGACCCCTCGAGGGGGGGGGGGGTTGCCATGGGTTTAATTTGAATAAATTTTTAGCGAATTTCCTCGAAAAATTTGTCAACATTTATTTACCATGAAACTGTATGGCAGTGATGATTTTTAAAGGGAAAAGCCGCTTCCAAAACGCTAACCCATTTTTGTTAGAATTCTACTGCCTTCGTTTACTGCAAAATAAAAATTGCGGTTACTCAAAACGTGCAGTGCACAAATTCTAAACTTCAGTTTGTCTTTCCTCAATCTCTGTTGTCATTTTTTGCATTATTGCTACTGAAAAAAGCAATTTTATTTAGGTAAGCGTTTTCCTATTTTTATTATTATATAATTCTGAATCCATACAGATGGTGCATTATTTTACTTCAGGTTCTGTTCTGTTCTTGTTGCTACAAACCCTTGACTAAGCGATGAATGTTTCTTAATGTTCTCAACTTTTTACAAATTTCATCTTTTGTTAAATTTAACATTAAGTTATCCTGGGAATCAATCAATTACTCTTCGAGTAAATTGCGTTATGTTAATTAGTTTAGGCTGAGAGAGTTGACCTATATTTTTTCATGTTTTAATCTATGAATACTCAGCTCAAGAACAGAGATTTTATCCTCTATTCTTGCTGATTTTTTTTTTTTTTTTTTTTTTTTTGGGGGGGGGGGGGGGGGGGGTGCCTATATCTTCTTTGTAGTGAGTACTTTCTTCGTAAAATAAATTTCTCTAAAACACTGCATGGATTAAAATATTGTGAGTAAATTTTAGTCTCAACAGTAGAGATAAGTCAGGCTGGTTCAAAAATATAGATTTATTTCGTTTTTAAAACATCTATTTTCATTAATGATTGCGACTGGAATGCCACCTTTTGTAAACGTCTGGATTCCTATCTAGTTTAATAGTATAAATTAGAAACCTACCACAGCACTTCTGATGAGAAATTTATGCTGTACTAAAACTTTTCAAAAATTCGTAAATAAACACAACAAAAAACGGTGCATATTAAGCATCATATTTGCGAGAATGTGGTGCCCTAGAAACGAAAAGAAAGAAAAGAAAAAAAAAAAAAAAAAAAAAAAATTTCGTCAATGGGCCTATGGTTGCTGAGTAAAAATGTGTGCTTTATTCTGTTCCACATTCTCTTTATAATGTAGCTTTCATCCCTCACCCCAATGAATAAAACAAAATTAATATAATTTTAATACACTTGTTAATTTAAAAGATTATTTTATTGCTGCCATCTGCCGGCTAAAAGAAGAACTTTTTGAAAACATCGAATTATTAATATGAAGTAACTTTTACCACAACAAAAACGCAAAATTTATATTTTTAAACAAAAACATTCTTTATGGTACTTTTGCATTAAACGGAGGCCACCCATTTATTTATATCTCAATTCTAAATGCAAACACAGCGTGATTCTCGCTAAAAAATGAATCACTGACAAGATCTATTTTACCATCATGTTTTGTTTTGCTATTATTGAAGTGTGTGTGATATTTTTTCAGTGTAATGTTTGAAATTCAGCCTACCAGTGTGACGTTTATACACATTTATACCAGTGTGACGTAATATTATATTTGCTTGGTTCCTGCACCTGCGATTGTTTGCGTGCTTGATACTATATTTTGTGTTATTGATACTTTACAATAACTGAAGATGGCAACTTCGGTAGATACTTCAGTCAATATGATGGAATAAGTTTTAAGTTGTGACGCGCTTATCTGTTCGTTTAGCTCGTTAGTACTGGCTCTTAGCGTACGCTTTTTCTAGTTATTTATATCATTTTCTTTTTATTGTCGTTGCAATGGCTTATGTGGTATTAATTTGGGATCTCCCAAGAAGTGAAGAAGAATCAGCGTCGTTTTTGCAAAGTAAAGGATGTTTGCCATCGTCTAAACTCTGTGTCAATGGCCATCAAATGAAATTGCACTTTACTAATGAAAACCCGTTTTGGCAATGTAATAAAGTTTGTTGTTTGTGTTCGTAATGGAATTTTACATTTTTCCCCAATTTTCCAATACTTAAATGGGTGGCCTCCGTTTAATGCGAAAGTACCTTCTTTTTTTTTTTTTTTAATAATGCATGAAATGCTATTTACATTGATGACTTTTGAAAGAAGTAAGTAAATGCTCTATAGCAGGGGTTCTCAACCTTTCAGGCTCTGCGCCCCCCTTTGAACAGTGATGTTAGGTCACGCCTCCCCCTCCCCCACCACCACCACCACCATATGTGGTAAATGCATGTAGTACAATCGGAATTTGAAACTGAAGCCGGTTATTAAATGAAAATATAGAATAGATAATTTCATACAAAAACTTTAATATTACTACACATATCTTAATTTGAACCATATCATTATTAGAACATATGAAATAAAGAATTAAATACAGATCAAATATATTTGAGGTAATCAAGGATCTAGATGAGGTTGGCATGTAATAAAAGTCACTTTCACAACATTAATGAGAGGGCTCACAATGTTTGTCCTTGACAAGTTTTTGAATATTAGGTTGTAACTGTTACAAAGAACACCTCAGGTCACTTTCAACGTCCAGACGTGCGACAATTATAGTGTTTTTACAATTACGACAATTATCGTGTACGACAATTATCGTATTCGTGTTCGTATGTCGAAAATATGTTATGATTAAATTGTGACCGCAAAATTGAGTACAGTAAATTACAGTTAGTTTTACTTTTTATTTTACTTTTTTAATCACGCCTGCCTTGAAATTCTTCTACGCCCCCCAGGTTGAGAACCGCTGCTCTATAGTAAATGTAAGAACTACATATTATTCTCAATGAGAAAAAAACCAAAGCTAATTATGCTTTTATTTCTAGCTTTACGCAGAAAATAAAAATAAAATGAGTTTGATTCCATCAGCGACATATCAAGTTCACAAAAGTGTGTTGTCAAAGAAATCTTTGAAGGGCAAAAATGATTTACTCCTCGATATGTTAAAGAATAATTAATACCGATTCGTCAATAATTACCCAAATATGAATGGATTCATATATTTCACTAATATATTAATTATCGCAAAGCATACTTCATTATGGACATTACTGAAATAAGTTTAAATTTCCATAACCTTTGAAGAACGTGCGATACAACGGCTCGTGAGAAGCCAAACCAATCACCACTTTATTATTTTAAGTGGTGATTCGTTTGGCCAATCACCACTTTATTATTTTAAAAATAAATCTTAATTTTCTAACTTCATCCATTACTTCTACAGGATATTACATAGTCGAGGCGGTGCAACAGTTGGCATCGCAGATCTTCATATTCCCTATGTTAAGCTTTGGAGAACTTTTTTGTCGGTCTTTTTCTAATCAAAGTTTGGGAAAATTAATTTTTTTTTTATTTCTGCTTTTGGAAATGAAAGTAGACGTTAAAATAAAAATCACGTAATTTTCAAAATTTTGAATTTATCGTAGTTAATTTTTACTGAGCATTAAATTATAACTGACTATTCATTATAAAATCAAAATTGTGTTTTAAAAAAATCAAAAAGATTTTAAAAAAACGCGTCATGCAATAAAGCTTTATTTTCTAAAAATATGCATACTAAATCTAAAAATATGCATTTCCTAACGCGTGATTAGAAAAATACCCGGAGAAAAAATTATTTAACATGTGTATGTATAAGGAATTTTATTTTAAAATTTACTTACTTATTAGTATGGGGTACATGAGTATAAGAAATCATATTCTAAGATGTCCAAGAACATCAAAAGACATTATTCTGTTATCTGATGTACGAAAGAAAAAGGTGAGGGTTCATTTTAAAATTTTTCACTGTACCGAAGTCGCTGTACCGAAATTAAACGACCAAGAGTCATTCAATTTACAATGAATTTTTGCTTTCGGCTTAAGTATATGTTAGAAATGCAATGTATTCATGACATACGAAAAATACAAAATAATAAACTCATACGAAAAATACAAAATAAATAACGTAAACCCAACTAAAATAATCTTACGATGCATGAATTACAGTTAACTAAAATATCCTAGCATCATTTCTGACCTATGTATCCAAGGTCTTGTCTTCTCTTTCACCCAAATTATGTACTAACTTATGGTTTAGGTACTATTAGCATACCATAATCCAGTAACTTTTCAAAAAATTAGACACAATAGACGAAAAATATTTGCAAGCATTAATTAAAAAGCACTATTACTGAAAAACACTCACTCTAAAATTCTAGCTTTTTCTGTTAAAACACCACCAGATATTCACAGGCGGCCGTCAACAAGAGCCACGTGACTCTCTTTCAGAATTCTCTTCTTTTGAAAGTGATAGTTTTAATCCGTGTAAATATTTAATAACCGACGAAATTTCATTAAAATTAAATAGGAATGAAATACGATTATAGCCGTTAAAATAATTAAACCAGTAACATAGTAATCGTTATAAACACCTGTAAAAGCTCGCTATCACGTGAGAGGTCATAGGCATATTTGTAAACAACGCATGGCTCGGGTGGCAGCTGCCACGGTCTACTGCGTTTGCGCAGTGACAACTATGACGTCAGATGTCTCTCATTTTCATGAATAAAATAAAAGCATCATACAGTGTCAAATTGTTTGCACCTGATATTGTCCAATAAAATATGAATAATTCACACTCTCATGCTACCATTGTAAATAAATATCAGAAACGAATAATAATTATATTTCATATAAATAAATACGTAATATCAGTCGAAGAAAAATTCACGCTTTCTTATGAATTTTCACTCATGTAAGTCATGAATTTATTATTTTGAACGTCTATTCTCACTGATAAGACATTTTTCTAAAACAGTGTTTATGTGATCTACTACTATTATAATTTTTTTCATCGTAACGACATGATTCGTTTTGATTTGCAAATGCATCTCTATTACTTATCCCGTCATATTTTGTTTAGCTCAGAGACATTAAAATAAATAGAGGCTGCTGAACGTCACTTTTTATGAGATAAGGCATGGGTAACTGACTTCACGAACAGGCAAATATGTAAGGGCTAGATCCTATTCTGTAGTAAAAGTCATTTTCATATTCTAACACGTGGTGCCATTTCAGACAATATTAATGTATTTTGCTTCCTCTTATGGTTATTTTATGCTGAACGTTTGTCATACAAACCGCATTAAATTCGTATTCAATGATTCACAGATTTAACTATATTTTTGCTTGAGGTTTACAACTAAAAAACGAAAGAAAGAAAACAATCATTTTACTTGTCTGCTTTCACGTTATTTTGAAGGGTCAATTAGGGAGTCAGTGTTTTAAGCCAAAAGTAAATTCTAACCACCCATCTAATTAGCCACCTTCAAGCATGTGCTGACGATCTGATCGCGTTGTTTGTTTACCGTTCTATGTACACATGCCTTTTTTCACATAGGTGACACGATTCTACCACGGCTAACTAAAGACCTCGTGATCATGAAAATCCATTGTAATCAGCGTAGAAATATTTTCTCATAAGGCGTTTCAAAATGCATATTTTTATTAAATCCAGTTTTATTTTCAGTATTTGAAAGTAAACTTTTGAAAAGAGCTGGAGCGTGTTGAAAAATAATAACTGTTTAGTATATGAAATCATATTTTCGAGATTTCAAACTGCGAGATGTCACTTGCTATAACAGTCTCTTTGATTTTTGGCTCGAAAAGTACTTTTCCTTACCCTCTAAGACAGTGGTTCTCAAACTTTATACAGTCTGAGTGCACTTACAATACTACAGATACTTGTTGGCGCACTGTATACAAAATAGGATTAATATGTTATAATTTGGTGCAAATCTATTCAAATAGGCGCGATTTAACTGGTCTTGTTTTAATAAAGTTCACCATTTTAACAACTTGATCTAAGACCTCTCTTAAATCCTCTCCTAATGTTCTTGACATCAAGGCCTCTCCATAAAGGAAGCAATGAGTTACAATAACATACATGGACATGGACAGAAGAAGTTCATGAGGTACCCAGTGGGCCTGAAAGGCCCAGCACCCTCGGTATGAGTATGTGGAAAACTGTTGCTTTTTACATATGGCCCAAGAAAGTATGAATAATAGGGAAAAGAAAAAAGGAAGTTTATAATATTTAAGTAATTAATACGTTAAGTTAAGAGTGAATTGAAAACAAAAATTAATTATGACTATAGAATTAATACAAGAAAAAGTAAATAATTAAAATGAACAAGTAACAAGTTAGGAGTAAAGTAAGCGTACAGTTAACAAAATAACTTAAAGTTACAAGTACGAGCAATGGAGGTCAGCGAGTTGATGTAAAATGCAAGGCCGGGAAAAGATCCCGCGCAAGATAAAAAAATTTCGTTTTATTCCTTTATAAAAGATACAAGACCCTTGTTGCAGCCTATCATAGAAGGAGCTCCATCTGTGCAAATGCCTACAAACGATTTCCACGATAACTGCCATTTATCAAGGTAGTTATTAAAGATGTTAAAAATGTCCTCACCTTTTGTAGTCAGGATAAATTCTTTGCAAAAAAGAAACTGATTTGTTATTTGATTTTCGTTAATGAAACGAATGAATGCTATGAGTTGCGCCTTGAGGGTAATGTCGGTTGATTCGTGAACTTGCAGTGCAAAATCAGAACACTGGAGTTTATTACTACATACATTTTTCTCAATATTAGAAGACATTTCCAAAATACGCCTGTTGACAGTATCATTGGACAAAGGTATCTAGCTTATTTTCATAGCTGCTTCATTTCCTAATCGTACTGACAATCTTTTGGCAAGCAGGCAAAATAATTGACTCACCCAAAGTATGAGCTTTCATATTTTGTGCGATCAGTTCTGAGACTTGGTAAGAAGCAATTGGTTAAGAAACTTATCCATTTTTATGGGTGAATTATTTTTAACAAAGACAATTATATCAACGATAGTTATTCTGAAAGTTGTAAAAGGCACAATACGTTTACTCTTGATGGCAGTTCACAAGACACGACACGACCACTCACCTACGCCTGTTATGCAACACTGCCAGTTGCCACGTGATGAAAGCTAGTGCCGGTGTTAACATACCGTTCCAGCCACGTTTGTTACGCGTTTTAAACGCGTCAAATATTAGCGGATGAATAGCTAGTTGCAAGAAAAGTAACTGAAAACTATCATAATAATGTCGCAACGAAACAAGCCGAGTGCTCGTAAAGAAATGGTATAATATAGTGACTTAGTATACATTTGCTTTTCATATCTGGATAGATTTTTTAGGAATACTACGGAGCGCACCTGGAAAAGCTCTGGGGCGCACAGTTTGAGAACCACTGCTCTAAGACAAAAATTTTCGAAAAGGCATTCGTTTGAACGTCATTTAAGGGACAAAAGCTTTCGTTTGAGAGCCATTTTAAAAAAGGATTGGTATCCATTTTTAATAGATCAATTTTTTGCGTAACTTACAGTAACTTCAGAAACATTTTGAAAACATTCGAGTGCGAATATTTTTTTTTCCTTAGAGGTAATTTATCGATAATAAAAGGGTTACTAGCAATTTTTTATTTAGGATAACACTCAAACTATGCACTTACAGATAAAAAAATTTGAAAACGGCATCCATTTAAGCGCTTCAGACTTTCTTTTTTTTTTTTTTTTGTTTATTTGCAAACCATTTTTACCGGAGATGTCAGCATGACTCAACATCTGAACTACAAGAGATAAATATTGAAAACGACATATACTGCTTACTGATTCTATATTATACTACATTTACAATGCATTTGAAGTAAGAGAATTCAGCACTCTCGTGATGAACATGTTTAAAAGTGACTACGTATGGTCGTGACATGGATTCGTCCACACAGGTCCGGCGAACGTTTATTCAGTGTTAAAAAAGCAGGTGTTAGTGAAGCCGGAATTTATCACCGTAAGGAGGGGTGTGCTTAGGCATGAATGTCTGTCACAGTGCACAGTAATCAGATGGTTTAAGGAATTTCATAATGGACGTGGGAGCACGGGACACGCCGAGACATGCTAAAGCACACTTGTCCATCACCATGGAATTGACTGCGGCGGACGAGATTTGCTGCGGAGCTTTCACTTGAGGTTCTCGACCATATATATATGGAAAGAGCTTTAAAAACTGATAATTTTTCTGCGTACACTTAATCTGTTACCCTAATAGTTTTAGAGATATTTCAATTCTAACTGCATACTCCACCGAACAAAACGTAAACACAGCGTGATTCTTTCACAGCGTGATTCTCACTAAAAAATTAATCACTGAGAAATGAAAAATATACCCATGGGGTGACGTCAAACTTCAAAAGAGATAAAGTTTGACGTCACCGCATGGGTATATTTACCATTTATCTCTTGATATATTACGCTAACGTGCGTGACACTGGAATTGACGTTTATGTATAATGAAGAATGGCAACTGCTGCGGCAATTTTATTTTGCTTTCGCACATTGTTGACCAATAAATTGACAAAAATCATTAAAAAATTTATTTTAAAAAACTAATTGAGTCCCAATTTCGTTTTTGCTGCGTTGCCTTTCTCGGGTCTGTAACGGCATAAAATGTAAATAATTGATTTAAAATTGACTCTCAAATATTTTTATAATTTTTAAATGTTACTTTTGTAATTATTGTTAAAAACAAATGTGTGGCAACAGTCATATACATACTTTCTCTTTAGAATGCAGTTGAGTTGAAAAATAAAATAGTTTGCTGTTGATAAGTTGTATTATTAGTTTTTCTTTAGTTAAATACCGTTAAATTTGTAAGTTCTTCTTACGTTGTCTCAACTAGGAGGCAACAGGTCCTAAACATTAACTGAGCCGAATTTGGTCCCGGTCGGTGAAACAGTCTAGGATTCAATAGCGGACAAACAAACAGACGAGCTCTTTTATATACATAGATATAAAACAGTTCCGTGACTAACTGACAGATAACGCACAGACCAAACCGCTGGACCTAAAGTGTTGAACGTACTTTCATTTGAACACAATCAACACGAAATCGGCGGCCATCTTAAACTCGAAAGCGAAGTACATTCTCACCGATTCAAGTTTGGTGGAAAGTTTTACCCGCTAAGTGAGAAATACGAAGTGAGTTTAGCTCCCGAGAAATGGCCTGAGACTACTGATTTTCTTCTAGCTTGCGAGAACGCCCTCATCGTGATGTCATTTCTGACGTTTCTCGATAGCGAATTCTTTTCGAAAGGCCTGAGACTAGGCCCGTATATCCTTTCTTGAGAGGTTGTTGAATCATTAAACGTGAACATATGACATAAGATTCTTTTTGTTCTCATTTCATAGCTCTATATCTATCTTCAGTTTTGTTTATTGGTTTTCAGTTTTCATTTTAGATATATAGAATCATGTTTCAACTGTCCAAACAACAAATAATTCTTCAATTTTTATTTTCATTTTACCGATTTTTTTCCAAAACTGTTCATATTTCATGTATTTCTTTCTTTGCTGATTAGTTTAGTTTTTGGTTTTAGATAAATATTCTACTAAGATATTTTTGTATGAAGTTCACCATTTCTTTATTTTGTTGATTACCAATTTTGTTGTTTTCCAATTTTTCAACATTTTTAAAAATTGGAATTTCTTAGTAATAACTTTTTCACTAAATCATTTATCAAAGCTTGTAAAAGCGTTACCAAGAACATCATTAATATTTATTAACCTTTAGTGTTTTTTTACAAATCGTGACAAAGAGATCAACGGAACTTCGGAATTTGTTTTGCAACTAGGACAGATCCAATCAAACTGGGACAAAGCAAGTCTGTTTTATCCTATTTTTGGACCGTATTTAAAGTAAGACAAAGAGACACAATCCAAAAGCAACGTGAACGCTCGTCTTTCTATGTTATATTACTAATCTTTCTTTTTTTTGTATTTGAAGGGAAATGAAAGCCTGACTTCAAAGAACTGAATATAATTCGCCTCGTACTAAAAAGTGAGGCAGATGTAGTTTTTTTAAAAGTTTTTTAAAAATAATTATTTTTTTATCAACACACAAGAAATTATTTATACACATCTGATAAATCCTGCCTGTGCTCAAGCGAATGCCTATTTCAAATTTTTCCGAAAGTCCCTACTCCATAACGTACGAAAATCATATCATCTTGGGATTTCATTTCTCGTTGTTGCATCCTGATTATTCCCAAATGTACTTTTATTTTATAACTTTCAAAGCGGCCATAGTACGTATGCTTTGCATTTCACTTTGCATACAGACTTAATAATCTTAGCCAAGGAAATTTTAATATTGCATTAAAATAGGAGGATTGAAAACTACATATGCAACTTTTTTTTTTTTTTTTTACCCCAGAGCGAAATGTTTTGAAACTGGTTTTATAGTTTTGAAGCTAGCCTTCGATTCCTTGGACTAATAATAATTACAATGCATTTACCATATTGGTTATGTTTTATTACTCCTTTAAAAACTCTGAAAAATGACTGTCTTGGACGCAAAGACGCTCTGTTTCATATGTCGCCCTTAAATGTTTCTAACTCCATCCATTACACAGTTATTCTTCAGCCCCAACCAAACGACAAAGTCGTCTTCGGATACGGTTCTGATTAATAAATATTCTTTTAGCGACAAAATATATTCCATACTAGATCATTTTATTCCATTTTGTTGAGCATTAACACAAGATTGTGGTAAACATCAAACACGTAAAAATAGGATACACAACAATGGCGCCGAGTGTTCGCTTTACATGGTGGACGGGTCTTCCTCGGCTAGCGACTCAATTTAGCAGTGACTAGGCCTTTGCAATTTTTGGCACTGTATCATTTTACACTTCCTGTGTAGTCCCACCCCATATTATCAGTGGTGGACTGGTGTAGAAAGTTGTGTCGAGGGTGAGAAGTTTTCGCTTCTCAGTTCGCTCCACGCCCTCGGAAAAAAAGGGGTCACTCCCGTTGGAATCCCTGTCTAGGGAAACATTTTTATATATTGTTAGACATCTGTTATGTTACAATAAACCCAAAAAGTCCAATGATCGTTGTTGTCCATTTGTCGTGTAGTAAGTCAAATTCGATGTCTGATATATTCTCCAGCCCTGCACTTTCAGTTATAATACGTAAGTACTGTGCATTTCCGCTTTTTCGTTGTTCTACCAAGTGATGCATCCTGAACTTCATTCGAAATCGAAGCATATCACCAAAACAGAAACGGATGAATCCTTTGGTCCAAAAGGTTTATGTCCATTAGTTACACAAAAATGAGAGAAGTAAATTTTACTTAATCTACTATCTGCAGTAATTTAAAATCATGAAGATTTATGGAACTACGCCTCTCAAAATAAACATAAGATTTATCAAAATATGTCCCTTAAGTCACAGTGGCGAACACATTGGGGTTTTATATTTTACACTTTAACTTGAAATAACATAAATAAAACAGCATAACTGTTCAGATCCGTAATAAATTGGATATCAAATTAATATGATTTTATCACATTTTCACGAAATACATGTTTCAAATTTTTAAATGTCAACGGCTTTAGATTTTAAACATAAACAAACATTACAACATATAGCTCAGGACCATAACGAATTCGACTTTAGCCAAATACATTTCTCAAATTACTTAGTATAATATTCTCTCACCAAAAGAGTTTCTCGGCTTCAGGCTATTAATTATTATTTTCTTAAGGCAGTGGCGTAGCGAGAATAACTGGCGCCCGAGGCGCCCCACCCCCAAATAAAAATTTAAATTTTCCGGAATATCTTGTTTGTCTTAGGGACCATTTGGCGCCCCTCTACGAGTGGCGCCCGGGGCATGATAGACCCCCTCGCCCCCTCTCGCTACGCCACTGTCTTCAGGGAATTTTTCTTTCTTCGTAGGGAACTTTCACTACTTCAATTTTGAATTTATAAAAAAATAAATAGTAAGACAAGCAACATTTTTAAAAATAATTACCTTTCGTACCATAAGGTATAAATGATCATTTAAAGAAAATTATATTGTACCTACTAACAGTTAAATTCGAAATACAAGGCCCACATACACGTATTGCATTTAGACCTTTCTTCATTTATTGTCATCCATCTTGAAAAATAACGCTGCATTTTTAACACCACTCTAGTAATATCTCGTAATAAACAAGGTGATAGTTTGAAACAAAATTTCAGCTGCATACGTAATATCGAATACGTTTTGCGACATCTACTAGGATAAAACTTAACTCCTTCTTAAGAACAAAGAATTTTGAGAGTATAGCAGTGTTAATAAATCTAAGAACATTAACACACACACAAATTGCTTAAATATAATTCAAATAATTACACACTTACCTGGAAATATCCGAAAATTTCTTATGCTTTCGGAAAAAGGAAAGTTTAGCTGATTGTGTTTTGTCTGTGTCACTACTCACAATTTCTATCTCGATATGAATCCTAATGAGAACTTATAAACAATAAACGAAACTAAGCAATGCAGCGAATGCTCTGTAGCAAGTTATTTTCTTTTGTTGCAGGCGGAGTCTTCTCACATGGTCTCGGCACGGTCTGTAATTGGACGCTTGTTGTTTATTTTGTGTGAAACGTTACTCTCACTAACCCATCTGCCAATTGAGCATTCAAGATTCCCCTTATTAAATAAATAGGAAGTTTCCAAAAAATTCAGCAGCTGTGAACATTTACTTCACTCCGAGATGAAATGTTGCTAAGTAAAGTGCCGATCGATTAAGAAAAATAGATGATAGACGATTAGTATTTTACCAAAAACGGATATCCAAACAAATCAAAATTGTTCTCATCCATTAATAATACCGATAGTTCGAAAAACCATACCACTAACTTTTGATTTTTTTTCCCCGTGTAGGTGATTTTAAAAATCTCCGGATGCCACTGAAGTGAGGCGCCATTAAAACAACAGCATGCTGCCCTTTTCGGTTCGATACATGATACGCGGTTAGATATTTGATACACGACAACGGTTGACAGCCTACAGTGCGTTTAAGCAATGGGGCTTATCTCGGTCCTCTGAATTAGGAACTGCTTTAATTTTTTCTGGAAGTATCCCGTTGACCGTTACTAGCTGGTTCTGCTGAGAATAAATACAGTCCAGAATTGAAACAACAAAAGCGATGAATTTCATCAACACTACTGTTCGAGTCTAGATTGCTTTCGAATTTTGCTTGCTTTAAAAATCTGCCTTCATAATTTTACCTCTGTAAAACCATGCTTTTATTAAAACAATCTGAAGATTTTTATCGTTTTAACCACCGTGGGCGGTATATTTTAATAGTATAATTATTTTTTAAGTTACGTTAATAAATTATTAACAGTCTGTAAACAGATAATGCCATTCCCATTACATATTTGTAGTTTAACAGTGTATTTAGAAATTTTATTATGGAGATCAATAAGTTGAAGTTTACAGTTTCTTCATATGTTTTGGAGAGGATTTTAAGAATTTGTCATTTAAAGTTTATCAGCTGAAGGCCTGGTGTTCTGTAAAGTACACAAAGATCGAAAGACAAACCGTACTTCAAAAATTAATGACCAAAATAGAATTAAAGCTTTTTGGGGTGGGTGGGTGGGTGGCCTGGTGTTCTGTAAAGTAAACAAAGATCGAAAGACAAACCGTACTTCAAAAATTAATGACCAAAATAGAATTAAAGCTTTTTGGGATGGGTGGGTGGGTGGGATTAAGAAATATCCCTATAATTATATACTTTAATCCATTCCAAATGTATAAAAAAAATAAATTAGGCTTACCAAGAGAGAACTTTTAGGGATTCTAAAGACAACAGCAAATACGATAAGGCAAATACAATGTACTTTTTTTTAATATGCAAACGAATAAAAACAGGTGTTTCTGTTTTTGCAAAGTTCAACTTCATTTAGAAAGAAGGTTTATAAAATCTAAGAACTTAGAATCAACAATAAAGAGATGGTTGTAATTCATTTAAGATAACATTAGAAAATGTTCGCTTGCTTTCTATTGCAGTGATCTACGCTGTTTTATCTGTAAGACTAAATTAGAAATCGTTGATTGGAGGCAATGTAACAAACGCAGTTCTGGGTTGCCCATAGGGTCTACGGACCCTATGGGCTCCTCTATTAAGAAATTTTTTGACTAAGAAAGAAAATTGTAGGTAAGAATTCAAGCACTAGCTTTCGATATGTTAAATTATTGTATATTATCGTTTTACTTATCTTGAGGACGGGGAAAGCAATCGGCTCAGTCTTCTCTTTCCCTGAGGTTACAGTCATGTGATCTCCTAACAATGTTTTAAACTATATGTATGAAAAATAAATTGACGGATAGGTTTCCAAATACGGACAAATTGTATTGCATATTTATTTAACGTTGCCTGTATCAGTAGCTTCCAGGAAAAGGAGTTTTTCAAAGCTAAAATTATTAAAAAAGTTTTTGCTATCAACAATGTTCGAAGAACGTCTTTCCGATTTATCAATGTCAATAGAAAATGATATTATGGATACTATAGATGTAAAAGATCCACTACAGAATTTTGTGGCGATTAAACTAGAAGAATAAGTATGCAATAAATGACTTTTCATACAAACCAAAACCAAAAGCGTTATTATGTTGTGATTCTTTTTCGATGCACTATTTTTATGTACAGGGTGCGGCAGAATGGACTCCCACATTTCTAAAGGCCACTGGTATGGTAGTGGTGGGGGTAGGGCGGTGCTGGAGGTAGCAACAGTTGGGGCGGATTTTCTAGTTGTCAGTAGACACCATGAGTTGGTCCGGTGAACACCGCGGTTTCGTTATCCAGGCGTTTTTTAAAAACAACGATTCTGTAACCGCGACACAGTTGGTATTTAGAACGCTTTTCGGGTTCTATGCAACTGATGCTGTTCTTGGTCGAAAAACAATCCTCGGATGGGTTTAAAACGTGAGACCAAGTGAGTCTGCATTGCCAAGGAAACCAAGTGGTCGTCCTCGGAACGTTAGAATACCTAAAAATGTGCAACGAGTCCGCTTTTCGGGAAGAAGTTCCCGCCATTCCCCCAGAGATGATCACCAGAGTTATCAGAAATAAGGCCTCTCATTGTACATAATATATTTCCTTTTGCCTGTCAGAAATAGTCGCTAGATGATGAGCAGAATATTGAGATGATTGGAGTTCCTTGACCATGCGGTTTTATCTCCAGTACGCAATAGTCGCTAGAATGTTTTGTCTATGTTTTATGTAGGTGGCGGCGCAGTGCTTGCCGGGAAGGCGGAGAGATAGTTTAATCTCGCTTCTGTCTGTGTAGTATGTGGTGCGTCTAGTGAAGTGAATAAATGCTGTTTTTTTTTTCATTTTCGGACGATGCGTGATATCGGGTAGAAATTACGGTCGTATTTGTGACAGAGTGATGGAAAACTTCAGATTACGTCTTCGGCAGTGCCGTGCATTGCAAATAACGGGAACCCCCTGAATGGTGTTATTTTTAAAACGTAGTTTAAAAAAATCTAGATTATAAGTACTTTCGTAAATACAGTCGGACCTCTATTTAACGAAGTCGGTAAATAGAGTCGTATCGCAATGCCTTCACAAATTGAAGAGCTTTCTCCATTATGAAGAGCCCAGAGATAGGACCATTTTCATCTCGCATTGTGTGTATCCACTTCAAAACTGCCTCATCCACATCTTCATAGACACATGTTTTTAAACGTTTTGAACACGAATTCGATGAATCAATTTTGTAACTTATCACGATTTTTTATTATGGTTGATAAGCTGTTTGGGGGAATACTAAATTTTAAAGCAATATCCTTTTTCTTCACGCCTTTATCCACCTCATGAAGAATTCAATTTTTTTCTTTGATGCTGCTCAAGCACTTTCGACATTTTCCAGCTACAAGAACCGAAATAACCAGCACGACTCTGATCCGAAGTGGACAGTGGGGGGGAGGGGGATAAAGGTTGCACTTCCTGGAGGAAATACAAAGAATGACAGCGATTTTACTGGTCTCGGTGAGTTAGGCGACTGGTAAAACCAGTCTAAGGTTATTGATCACCATAAAATGTATTAAAAGAAAGAATAAGTTTGAAATGTTCAGAAATGTTTTGAGAAATATGGAGAGAAAATATTAGATTACAAGAAAAAGTTCGTTAAATAGAGAATGCACTTATTGGAGGTTGTTAGATCTTGGGCTCTTTTCCACAAGAAATCTCACACAAAATAATTAACTCTCATAGTTTTTTAATTTCTTTATTCCTCTAATGAATAAAGCTAGCTCTCTCACTCTCTCTCTCAGAGCTACACAACACTCCCTCCCCCTCTATGGGTAGGGAGCGTCCCTCCTAGGGTTGCTACATTTTTGGCATCTGCCAGAACATACCGCCACGCCTTGCAATGTTTTCAAAACATTCAAGAAAGGTAGATTGCATACACTTAATGGACTGGATTAGATACAAAAGTCTAATATTCAATTATACAAATGCAAATACAAATATAAAAAAAAATGAAATCACATGATAGCTCTTAAACAATAATACGATTTAAAAAAACAAATTAATTAATTTTTTAATCATGGGTAGAAGACATAACTTCGAAATTGGACACTTGTATTCACCCAATGCAGTTTTAACTTTGACATCTGTAACCTTTGAGTCTTTTCAGGATAAATCTCACAAATTCTTCCTAAAGACCATTGACACGGTGGTAAGTTATCCTCCTTAACCCGATGATGCTGCGGTATCTTTTGCGGACCGGACCGCCAAAAAGGACGATTTTATGCTATTGTAGTAACCCCCCAAATTAATGCAAAGAAAGTCCCTCCTTATAGCTCCTAGTGGGAGTTGTCTTTCTGGCTTCTTAATAAGGGATTCTTGCATTATTCATGATTTATGCATGCATTATTCCTGCATTATGCATGCATTATCGGTGCATTATTTGTACATTAAGAAAAAAAAGGGCTTAAAGACGGTGTGATAATTGTTTGCTGATAATTAATTTGAAGGGCATTGTATATATATATATATATATATATATATATATATATATATATATATATATATATATATATACAATATATATAAATGATTCATCCATTATTCATGATTTATTCATGCATTATTCCTGCATTATTCAAGCATTATTGGTGCATTATTTTTGCATTAAGAAAAAAATAAATTAGAAATCGGTATGATGGATGTTTGCTGTTAACTAAATTAAAGGGCATTGTATATATATATATATATATATATATATATATATATATATATATATATATATATATATATATATATATATATATATATATATATTTATATATATATATATATATATATATATATATATATATATATATATATATGTATATATATATATATATATATATATATATATATATATATATATATATACATATATATATATATATATAGATATATATATATAATATATATATATATATATATATATATATATATATATACATATATATATATATATATAGATATATATATATATATATATATATATATATATATATATATATATAGATATATATATATAATATATATATATATATATATATATATATATATATATATATATAATATATATATATATACATATATATATATATATACACACATATATATATATATATATAATATATATACATACATATATATGACAGGCGTGAGGTTTGCATTAGCAGTCATCATGTTAATACTGGTGGCGAGTGGTAAGTAGTCTAAATCCAATAAATAACATAGTTCTAGCTCAATCCAATTTATTTCACCTTCCGGCAACCACTGATCCAAGTAGCGCATATTTGAGCTCTCGCCATTTTCAAATTAGGGACCCAGCTGACACGCGTCCACTAGCAATGAATTAAATCCCGCCGTCTGATTACACGCTATTGTTTTTCTCCATCCAAAGCCACCGCGCATGCCTACATGGTCTCTGTGACGCATACACCGGCGATGAACCATGGGTGGAGCTACAGATGTCAATCAATCCAAAGGGAAATTCCCCGATATCTCTCGATGTATTTCGAACCAAGATATGAGAATAGTGGCGAATTACGCCACGACAATAAATTAATTACTAAGCCCCCTTTAAATTTAGAATAATTATTTCGTTCCCGCTTAAGTCCGACAACTTCCCCCCCCCCCTGAAGGCGTGCACACAAAGAGTAGCTAATTCCCTGTGGCAACAACCCCTACGATAAAAAACATTACATCAGTAGACTGGAAAACATGCTGAGTAGGGACGTCTCTCTACACAACAGGTTCCAGTGAAAACCCCCTTAATTAAAAATCAACCGTTCCCTTAACAACCCCTGGATTGATTCTTTCTGTTCTGTAAGACTTGGAGCAGTGGTTTAAAAATACACAGTTTACAATTTTTCAAGTTACACAAAAATTCTTGAGTTGTACAATTTTATATCACTGATGACTTAAGGCAAAAAGGAAAATATTACAGCATTATCTCAAAATATATCACTATAAATTCAAAATATCACTTTAATTATACCAATATATAATCTCAATAGGACATCACCTGAAAAACAATGTCACTTCAAAAACTCACCTAGGAACAAATTAATTGAAAATCACAAAATAACTATTACCCATTAACGTGGAATGTTAGTAGCATTTTACAATCTAAAGTCCAGGCTTGAATACTTTCATCAGCCTCGTTGAGTGGTAATGTAATCAACAGTCTTGTATGCTGTCCACTCATCTTATAATTTTATAACAGTTCCAGTTTAAAATTCTACAAGTATGACTTTATTTACACAGATTATGGTAATGTGAAAATGGAGGTACATGAAAAAAATATTTAAATATATGAAAGACAAAACTAAATGCGGTCAACCGGCTTGTTTGGAGGCCTCCTTGACATGGTTGACCCTGTAAAATACTCAGAGACACAACATATTAATAATTGAAAAAAAATATAAATATTGATCAATTTCCCATGGGATTATTTTTCTCGTATCTTGTACTTGCCGAACGACACAAATGTATTTTGACATCAATTACAATACAGTTTATCTATTTAGAGCTCTGTTATACCTTCGACTTACTTATGAAATACAAACATATGAAATTACACATGAAATTCAAAATTTTCTACATATTATTTACACTTCAAAATTTTTCCATAACACAAAAATCTGATTCAAATTTATCACAATTCAAAGTTATCAAACATTTTATAATTTACACTTCATTCACCTTAATATTTCACAATGATAGATTCATTATGTAAAACAATTCACTTTTGGTACTGGTGTACCATTCCTTCATCTGTGTACATTCTGTTTAATTCAAGGTGTATGTTTTTTGTTTGTGTGTGTTTGTGTAGTTGAGTGAACAAGTGCATGGTTGGGTCAGAGGAGAGCAGGTTCAACAATTTCCCACCGTCTTAACCACAACCGACAACTCTAAATAAAATTCAGAGTGAAAAATTGGTGCGTATAGTGCACGACACTGAAACTCTAGGTTGGGAAAGGCTCAAAAGAGATCAGTACACAACGTTTAACCACATAAGTGGAGTCAAGAGGGTGTTAGGCACCCAACATATAAAATCAATTAAGAGATGGATCTCTGGGATAGGCAATTTGGTCATATTCGGGAAAATGTAGATACAGCTCCACACATTAATGTAACAAAACATTGCAAAGATGGTAACAAAATTTTCAAAATAATTTAGGTTTAGCCAAAGTTCTTTCATAAGTTATTAAATTTCAATTCAAAAATACATAATTATTAACATCCAATAAATTCAATACAAATCATCTTCTAGTTTACTTTCACAATATTACTTCATCAGTTCCAATGTTATTATTTTATTTACTCATTAACAATCATAACTTTATAATTTCAATTTTTTACTTGTAACTCGTATCAACATTTTATCTTAATTTCCCCCCCCCCCGTCCCCAAAATTGTGGATGAAACAACATTATTGTAATTTAAACTCACTATATGGATGAAAATGCCTTAATCTAGTTGAGTGCACAATTTCACTCTTTTTTCCAGTGTATTGGTTTGGTTTATCAATTTCGAAATTAACATTAGAAATCTGGCTTAAAATTTTATAAGGGCCTGAATAGGGTGGATCTAATTTTCTTGAATTTGGGTATTTGAATTCTTCGTACATCACTAAGTCACCAATTTTGAAGTTTGACTGTATAAAATTTCTATCATATCTTTGTTTATTAATTTTATGGTGCTGAATTGTTCTTTGCACTGCAATCTTTCTTGCTTCTTCAACTGGCGGATAATGTAATGAAGTTATTTTAGGTAATGGTGAGTTATATGGCAAATTTCCAAATAGGAGGTAATTCGGGGAAAATCCAGTTACTCTATGGGGTTGATTATTATATTCGGAAGTCACTTGTTCTAAAATTTTTGTCCATGGAATTTTTTTCGAAGAAGTATTAACTTTACACCTTAATTTGGATACAATCGTTTGATTACATCTCTCATTTTTGCCATTACACTGGGGTCTGTGGGCTGAGGTAAGTAGTTGTCTCGTATTGTGGTGTTTTAGGAATTTCTTAAACCTTGAGGAAGTAAATGCAGCATTTCTGTCACTTAATATTTGTTTCGGAACTTTAATTTTGAAAATTTGTTTTAAACAGTTTGTGTATGTCTCACTTGTCACACTTTTTGAAGGAAAAGTCCAAATATATCTTGTTGCATGATCAATCACCAGATGAAGATATTTTTTTGTCGAATTATAATAGTTAAAACCTCCAACTGTATCAACTGAGATTAGGTCAAATGGTTCATAAGCAATTGGCACTTGTTCCATCAGTCCATACTTTCTCTGAGTCGATTTCTTGTTTTTCTGACATGTTTCACAACAACGAACAAAATTTGAAATGTCTAATATTATGTCTTGCCAATAGTAAATAGGGGAAATTAATTGTAACATCTTTCTCACACCTGGGTGGCCAAATTTTTCATGTGCAGCGGTTATTAATTTTAGTCTTAATGATGGCGGGACTACAATTTTGATTAGATTTTTCTTTTTTACTGTTAGAACTCCACTATATTTTTTGTACTTTACATTATTAACATTATCGTTTAATTGTGCCTGAATAATTTCATCTGTGGTTAGAAAATAAGAATATTGTGATACAAAGTGGCTTATTGGGTTCCTTGATAGCATATCAGCTTCATAATTATATTTACCTTTAATGTGCACTATTTCATAATCATACATGGAAAGTTTTAAAGACCATCTAAACAGTCGTCCAGTTAAATGTTTAATATTTTTGAGCCATTGTAAGGCTGAATGATCCGAATGTATTGTGAATTTTTTTTCCATGTAAGTAACAATGGAAACGGTCAATAGAATCAACAATCGCCAAGCATTCAAGCTCAGTGACAGCATAGTTTCTTTCGTGTTTTTTCAGTTGTCTTGAGTGAAAAGCTATTGGGTGTAGTTGGCCATTAGGGTGCTTTTGCTTTAGGACAGCAGCAACTGCTTCTTGACTTGCGTCGACAAAAAGGTGGCATGGGTAATTTGGGTTAAAAAGGGTTAAAATCGGTTTTGATATGAGTTCATCTTTTAGTCTTTGGTAGGAATTTTGACATTCTTGGGACCAATCCCATTTTACATCCTTTCTAAGTAATTTGTTTAATGGAAGTCTCAATTTTGCATAGTCTTGTATAAACTTCTGATAGACATTTATGGATCCCAAAAATCTCTGCAATTCTTTAACATTTTTGGGTGGTAGTAATTTTTTTATTGTTTCAATGTTTACATTATGAGGTGAATATTGTCCTTTAGAAATCTCATATCCTAAAAATTTTATTTCTTTCTTAGCAAATTGGCATTTTGATTGGTTTAATTTGATATTTTCCTTTTCACAAATTTTAAAAATTTCTTCTAAATGTTTCATATGTTCATTAAAGGTATGTGAAAATATTATTATATCATCAAAATAGTTCAAAGCATAATTGATTTGGTATTTATTTAGAATTTGCCTAATTGCTCTCTGGAAGACACTTGGTGCATTTTTCCAACCAAACGGTAGTCTTGTCCATTCATAAAGTCCAAAGTTTGTTGTGAATGCCAATTTTTCAGTGTCACGGTCATGTATTTCTATGTGCCAATACCCTGAAGTTAGATCTAATGTTGAAAAAAATTTGGCATGGGCTAGTTGATCTAATAAGTCATCAATTCGTGGAATAGGTTCAGAATCAGTTTTAGTAATTACATTTAATTTTCTGTAGTCTATGCATAACCTAGTTTTTCCTTGGCCTTTTTTCATTGCTAATGTTACTGGGGCGCTAAATGGAGAATGTGAGGGCTTTATAAAACCTGCTTTTAACAATTCGTCTATTTGTTTTTTTATTTCAGCATTTTCAGTTTGAGATGTGCGATATGGTCGTTGTGCAATTGGGAGCTCTGAAGTTAAGTGTATTTTTTGGGGTTCTAATTTTATTTTTCCAACGTCATATTTATTTTTTGAAAAGATATGGTCGAAAGTTTCTAGAATGTTTTCTAAATGGGGCCAGTCCTCGGGTATTTGCTCTGGTGTTTGGAAGTCCAAAGCATCACCGGGCTCTTTAAATAGAGTTTTCAGTGTATCATCGGGGATACCTGATATCTCCTTTAAATTTTGAACATTATAATTAGTATTTGCTATTTTGTTTGAACTCTCATAATTTATAACTGGATTTCTCATTCTTTGGTTATTATCAACATTTAGGGTTTCAATGTCATTGGAAGAAACATTATACACATTATCTTTCACAGCATTATTGTAAACAGTCCTTTCGTAGTACTCAGGGGAGTGATCACATCTTAAATAGTTTCTTTTTACAAAATTTCTACCTTTATGATACCTTCTGTTATTATTTTCAGCCCGATAGTTAAAAATTTTTCTACCTTCATATACACTTTTGTTTACATTTCTAAAGTTACACATATTTTTGTTTTCATAATACCTTTTACCATTATACATGTTATCACAATAATTTTTACAATTTTCTCTTTGAACATTCAATGCATATGGATTAACAAAATTATTATTATTATTACATAGTATTATCTCTTTATTACATTGGAACACCTTTAATTTTCTTAAATTTATTTCGAGACGAAAAAGTCTCATATGTTCTAAACTTAGCAATACATAAGGTAGGTCACTCTCAATGACCCACATTTCAATTTCTCTAGTTAATTTGCCAATTGTTACATTTGTTTTAATTATTTTGTTACAGGTACTTGACCATCAGTTTGATTTATTACCATATTTTTTAAATTTAATGTTTTAAAACATTTTACCTCTTTAAGTAATGATTGTGAAATTATTGAAATTGTACTACCGGTGTCTAATAAGAATTGAAATGTTTGTTCACTCACCCGAGCTTGGATCGTAAGTCATCTGTTATTTGCATAGTATCCTCTATGGTTATTTTGGTGTCTTCTGTTATCTTCTGCACTTTGATAGTGTCTCTGTTCATCATATCTTGACGTATTGCTGTAATTTCCTTCATTTTGTCTTCTGGGTTGATCATAATTAATCCACCTCCTTCTGTAGTGTGGCTCCGAATTTCTGCGCTCTGTCTCACTGTCACCGAAGTTTCGACGATCGCCGGCGGTAACATCTGTTCTTCTTTCCGGAGCGATACGCGGTGCGGACCGAGGTACCGGCAAATGTAATTTTTTCGCTTTTTCCAGCCATTCGAAAGGGGTTCGTATCTCTTGCAACGAGAGCAAAGTTCGTATGTTTCTTGGAGCGTCTAATGACAGTGTTTCTATGATTTCACTGTCTGTTTTATGAAGTTCTTTTCCCAGTTCTAGTTTTTCCTTGAAATACTGAAAAAGGTCATCATTTTCATTTAATTTTAGTGTCCTAAACCTTGTTATCAGTTCTTCTCTGCTCTTTGAAAAAATGGACAGCAGTTGTTTTTTAATATTAATGTAATCTTCTTTATATAGTTCGGTGGATATTATTACTTCTTGAATATCTTGACTTAAGTAGCGCATTAAATTTTCTTTTTTCCATTTCTCATTTAATTCAAACGTGCTGCAACTCTCTTCAAACAACTGGAACCATTGAAAAATATTTTTGATACTGCTGTTATCGAATTGTGGTAATGCTAATTTTATTTCAGGCATGTTTTTTCTTTCGAACTGTTTTTCTTTCAATATTGCTTCTTGAATTTTTCCTGTGCAGCCTGGTATGTTTTTTAAGATAGGTTTCTTGTCATCATTCGCTTG
>OU015492.1:8336329-8338829 GCA_907164885.2 Dolomedes plantarius | reverse complement strand
TTCATTTTTGATGGTCTTTGACGTTGAATTTATCACTTCTGTTTTCTTGAAGAGAATTCTATTTCGATGAAATTATTTGATGATTTGATGAAAATTTCGACATTTAACTTGAAGAATCTTGTTTCCTTGAACAAACCACAACATAACATATTTTGAAAGATCGCGAATTGAATACTTTTGAAGATTATTATATTATTATTTTGATGCATAATTTTGACGAAGCGAATGTTTATTTGATGACAACTTTGCTTATTTGATGCGCTTTGATGTTGAACTTAATTCTGCTGTTTTCTTGCGAGAATATTTTTTATTTTGCAGAATGTTTTGATGCTTTCGATTTCACAATTTTGATACTTTCGATTTCCCAATTTTGATGCTTTTAACATTAGAACTTTAACTATTATTTGATGCTGCATTTACATCCTCTATTTTCTTCAACAGTGATTTATTTTGAAGATTAATTTGATGAATATTTTGCTGAAGTAATATCTAACTTGATACATATCTAAATTTACGTCATCTGTTTTCTTCAACCAGAGAAATTATTTTGAAGAACTTATTATTTGATATTTGATGCTTATTTTAGTTCATAATTTTGTTTTCTTGAACAAAACCTGTTTTAAAGATTACTTATTTTGATGCATATTTTGAGAATCAATATTTTATTATTGAATTGGTATTTGAAAAAATTTCGATTTGAAATATTATTTTCTACTTTTGAATTTGAGTAACTACGTATTATAATTATTGATTTTGGTTTTGAATATTTGTATATTTGTGTACTATAATTGTTTGAACCTAGTATATAGTTATGGCTACTCTCAACGATTACCCCAATATTGCAAAATCATTAAAAATTGGTGGTACGAATCAAATAAAGGTTCTACATCGTTTAATTTTTGGTACAGACGGCGACAGACAAAATCGTACCAGATTACGTAAATTTACAGGTTTTAAACAGCCATTCGTGTTGGAAGCAACGAAACAGAAAGTACTTAAAGAGTTTTCACTTAAAGACTTGATTTCTATTTGTAATCTACTTCATTTAGAATTTTCAACTGACCCAGACAAATGTGCCAATACCATTCTTATGAGTCTTAGTGATTTATCGTTATTAAAAGCAGAATTTTCTGATCTTTCGGAATGCGAAGTGAATGATGACTCACTTCCGGGTGCACGTTCATCCCAAACTAACAGCGTTATAGAGGAAAATAGATCTCCCTTTTCCCCCACCATTGACGCAAAAGAATCTTCGAATAAGCAAAATACACACATTTCCGTTGGTGAATCAGATCAAAATTTATTGCCTTCAGTTGAAACTGCGAATCTCTCTTTCCAGTTGTTTAGTCTGAAAGACGTTGTTGATTTAATAAAACCTTTCTCGTCTCGTGATAATTACAGTGTTGAGAATTTTATATCTGACGTTGAAGAACTTTTTTGTTTATATCAGATAAACAATCCAATTCACCAAATTACTTTTGTTAGAAAATGTTTAACTGGTCCCGCTCAAACTTTAATTAGGTCTATTCGTGGAATTACAAATTGGGAACAATTGAAGCACCATTTATTAGACGAATTTTCGGACAAATTAACGGTATTCAGTTACATAAATTAATGGAATCTCGACGTATGAAACCGTTTGAAACCCTACAAGAATATTTCTTAGCTATGAGAGATTTGGCACACAAAGGTTCTCTCGATGACTCCTCTCTGTTTGAGTATGTCATAAACGGAATTCCTGATTCAACAAACAATAAAGTTATTCTTTACGGTTGTAAATCCGTCCCTGAATTTAAGGAAAAGTTGAAAATTTATGAACAAATCTTTAACAGATCACAAAATTTCAGACAAAATAATCAGAAAAAAATTGATGCTTCCTACCTCAATGTGAAAGTCGATAATACACGTAGCCCAAATACACAGCCAGTATGTTTTTCCTGTGGCTTGAGAGGTCACAAAAGCAACCAATGTTTGAATAAGTCACATGGTAAACAATGCTACGGATGTAAAAGTTTTGGTCATGTTCATGCTAATTGCCCTAAAAGTTATCGAAATTCTAAACCAAAACCTGATTCTCAAAAACCTATTTCTGATAAAACTGTAAATGCACTTTCTCCTGAAACTTCATCGAAAAATCCCATGCATGTTGACATTCAACTTGCAGGAATTCAATTGACAGCACTCTGTGACACTGGGTCACAGGCAACCCTCATCAATGAGAAAACCTATCGAAGAATTGGTTCGCCACCATTGCAGCCCACCAACATTCCCTTTTCAGGAATTGGCAAAAACCAAGTTCACAGCATCGGATTCTTTCAGGATTCCATCGAAATTCAAACCATTACTTTACCTGCTAAAATACATGTTCTAGAGGATGACTTGATTCCTTTTGATGTGATTATCGGAATCGACTTTTACAGCAAACCCAATTTACATTTGATAAAGACGGTATTCGTTTATGCAAAACTCCTGAAAATAACACCTTCGTTAATATTGCTAA